>CAUYQG010090125.1:0-26561 GCA_963574415.1 Tarsius wallacei
CGCCTTTGGGAGGCTGAGGTGAGTGGATTGCCTGAGCCCCCGGGTTCGAGACCCGCCTGGGCAAGCAAGACCTCATCTCTACAATAAATCAAAAAATTAGCCGGGCGTGGTAGTGCGCGCCTGTAGTTCCAGCTACTTGGAAGGCTGAGGCGGAAGGATTGCTGGAGCCCAGCAAGTCGAGGCTGCGGTGGCCAGGAGCGGCCACTGCACTCCAGTCTGGGCGACAGAGTGAGACTCCAACACACACACACACACACACAAAAAGAAATATAAAGGAACGTGTATAGCTAAATTACTTCCTGGGTGTACTTGCTACACAGCAATTTGTTTTCTAAGAAGATTGGCTTTTTCTGGGAAAAAAAAGGTGAGGCCTTGAACATGCAAGATAGCTAGAAAAAAGACCAGGATGCCTCTGTGTCTGTGGTGTCATATTGCCACTCAGTAGTTTTAATTTTTTCTTTTTTTTTTTTTTTTGAGTTGGAGTCTCACTCTGTTGTCCAGACTGGAGTGCAGTGGCTGCTCCCAGCCACCGCAGCCTCAACCTGCTGGGCTCCGGTGATCCTTCCGCCTCAGCCTTCCAAGGAGCTGGAACTACAGGTGCGCACTACCATACCCAGCTGATTTTTTGATTTATTGTAGAGGTGAGGTCTTGCCAAGTTGCCCAGGTGGGTCTCGAACCCGCGGGCTCAGGCAATCCACTCACCTCAGCCTCCCAAAGCGCGGGATTACAGGCTGAGCCACCGAGCCCGGCTGATGTTGAATTTTAGCAAACACTTTATCTGTATCTATTGAGATGATCATATGGTTTTTGCTTTTCATTCTGTTGTGATGTATTACATTGATTAACTTGTATATCTTGAACTATCCTTCCATCCCTGGAATAAATTCTGCTTAAACATGTAAATAATATTTTTGATGTGCTGTCTAATTTAGTTTGCTAGTATGTTTTTCAAGATATTTGTGCCTATCTTCATCAGGGATATTGGCTTGCAGTTTTCTTTTTTGTTGTGAAGTTGTCTGGTTTTGGTATTAGGGCAATTTTAGTTTTATAGAATAAGTTTTCCCCTTCAGTTTACTGGAATCATTTATGAAGAATTGGTATTATTTCCATTATAAAAGTTTGGTACAATTTAGTAGTAAAGCAGTCCTGGAGTTTTTTTTTTTTTTAATGAAAGACTTTTTAATAATGATTCAATATTGTTATGTGTTCCTGTCTGTACTATTTTCTCAAATTTATGTTCCCTGCAGTAGAGAAAAAATAGAAGATGCTTTTTAATGATAAAAATTGTTCACTATCTCTTCATTTTTTCTACCTTACCTTTTCCTTGATATGCATATGCCTTTTCATCTTAATCCTATATTAATCCTAGAATATGAACTCACAAAGTAATTTTTATTAGATAATAGGACAGTGAATATTTAGCAACTTAATTTTCTAATATTAATTCCTCAAAGTCAATTTATATAAATAGTGGCAGTCATGAGTATTTTTCACACATATTCTAGATATCTCTCCACTAGCTTGTGAATGAACTTCATCTACTAGAAAATAGGCATGACCATGTGATTTTTTCATACCAATAAAATATGAGCAAATTTACATATTATCTCTCCAAAGATGCTGCAAGAAACAAGTGGGAACTTCACTACATTCTCTCTGTCTTTTTGCACAGAGAGAATCAAAATTTAAGATGGTGATAGAAATTCTGAGTATCTCTACCAATAAAAGATGGACACGCACAAGAAGCATTTTGTTTTGTTTTGTTTTGTTTTGAGTTGGAGTCTCACTCTGTCACCCAGACTGGAGTGCAGTGGCCACTCCCGGCTACTGCAGCCTCGACCTGCTGGGCTCCAGCAATCCTTCCGCCTCATCCTTCCAAGTAGCTGGAACTACAGGTGCACGCTACCACGCCCAGCTAATTTTTGATTTATTGTAGAGATGAGGTCTCGCCAAGTTACCCAGGCGGGTCTCGAACCCGCGGGCTCAGGCAATTCACTCACCTCGGCCTCCCAATAATAGAATCGGGATTACAGGCTGAGCCACCGAGCCTGGCTAAGAAGCATTTTTTAAAAATGAGATTTAGGGATTATTTGCTACTGCAATGTTGCCAGGCTATTCTGAATCAAAACAAAAATGTAAAGTTTTTTTATTTTTAAAATTGCACAATTTCTTTCCAATTGATAAATATTGGATTATTTTTCAATTAACAAACCATCTTATACATATATTTTGAAAACTAATTGTTTTATTTATGATTAATAATATTTTAAGTAAGATTCCTAGATCAAATGGAATGGTTAAAGTGTTCACATTATTGGTATAAAAGTTAAACAGGAATTTGAAATGATGGGTGGGACAGAGAGGCATGAGAAATAATAATAGAATCACAAAAACAAAGTATGTCAATGTATGTAAATAATTATTACATAAAATTTATTGTTCAAAATATTTTACTAGTGCAATAATTTAATATTATGGGGTAGGTGCCAATGCATTATCTATTTTACAGACCACTTACCTAAATAACTAATTAATTAATTAGTTACCCTAAGGTAACTACTGGCTACTCATAAGTGTCAGAGCAAATAATTGAAGGCAGCTAAGAATCTAAGCTGATATTCACTCTTTTGTGGAGTCACAGAGCCAGACACACACATACACACATCTTGAAGTTTAAAAAGTTCTTAACTGATAAAATTCAATGAAAACTTAAGTTATAGTCATTTTCTGTGTGTCACCCTAGTCACCCCACTTCCCCCTCCAAAATCACCTTTTTATTCTGACTTATAAAAGAAAAGAAAATTTCTCCAAAGTGTCAAACTATAAATAGGCTAGGAGTTATGTCCTGTGATTTACATGAAATCAAAATGTATCAAATATATAAAAATTGTATAAAATATAAATTGGGTAGTTCTCACAAGAGTTCCTATCCAGAGAATACTCATGATTATCACCTGTTGGTGTTTTGTTTTATTTTTCTGTCAGTACTAAGTACTTAGTTCCTCGCAAATAGTGTTTCTCTTCATTCATTATTTGTATTGATTAAAATAATTCAACATTTTTATGACTTTCTCACTCTGCCTGTGCACTTGGTTGAGGCCATGGCAATTTTACAAAACTAAAAATGTATTTGCTTTTTAAATTATTTTACCATAACCTTTCACGTTTCAAGATTTCATTTTTCCTTCTCATGGTCTAACAACTGTTAGCTGCAATGGTTACTTCTTCTTTCATTTTCAATGTATTCAGAAGCTAATTGCCTACATATCACTGACTGAGTAAGGTTGTTTAATTGCATTACTATCATCAAATTGGCAGTTGGCATAGAACTCCCCTTTACAAATGCATAGGTAAATAAATTGATAACTAGTCAACTAAATAAATTGCCATTTTTAAATGAATAAAACCACTTATTTGCTTTAGAAGAAAATATATGAACTACAAATTGAGAAGATATTATGAAAAAGTGGCTGTAACAGATCATCATAAGTTTTGATGGGAGAAGACAAATTGAGAAGAGAGCCATCTACGATAAATCTGCAGCCAACATATTGCTAAACAGACAGAAATTGCAAGAATTTCCCCTGAAAACCAGAACAAGACTAGGCTGCCCACTCACCCCTCCTATTCAACAGAGTGATTTAAGTCCTACCTAGAGCAATCAGACAAGATAAGGAAATCCAGGGTATCCAAATAGGAAAAAAAGAAGTCAAGTTATCCCTCTTTGCCGACAATAGATTCTATACCTTGAAAATCCAAGAGAATCTGTCAAAAAGTTTCTTGCACTGATAAAGGAACTTTGGCAAAGTCTCAGAGTACAAAGTCCACATGCAAAAAACAGTCATATTCTTACACGCCCACAACAAAAAGGCAGAGAACCAATTAAAAAGCACAATTCCATTCACGATAGCCACATAAAAAATGAAATACTTCAGCATCTTCTTAACCAGGGAAGTGAAAGACCTATACAAGGAAAACTACAAAACACAGATCAAAGAAATCAAAGATGACACAAATAAATAGAAAAATATTTCATGCTCATGGATTGGAAGAATCAACATTGTTAAGATGTCCATCCCACCCAAGGCAATCTACAGATTTAATGCAATACCTGTTAAATTACCAACATCAGGTCGGGCGCGGTGGCTCAAGCCTGTAATCCCAGCATTTTGGGAGGCTGAGACAAGAGGATTGTCTGAGCCCAGGAGTTTGAGATCAGTCTAGGCAACTTGGCGAGATCTCGTTTCTACAATAATTCAAAAAATTAGCCGAGCGTGGTGGCATGCACCTGTAGTTCCAGCTACTTGGAAGGCTGAGGCAGAAGAATCATCTGAGCCCAGGAGGTCGAGGCTGCAGTGGCTGTGAGTGTGCCACTGCACTCCAGTCTGGGCAATGGAGTGAGACTCCAACTCAAAAAAAAAAAAAAAAAAATTGCCAACATCATTCTTCTCAGACCTGAAAATGACAATACAGAAATTCATATGAAAACATAAATATCCATGAATAGTCAAAACAATCCTCAGCAAAAGAAACAAAGTGGGAAGTATCACACTTACAGACTTTAAATTTTATTATAAGGCTACAGTAATCAAAACAGTTTAGTATTGGTACATGAACAGGCATAGAGAGCAATGGAACAAGATAGAGATTCTGGAAGCAAAAGCTCAATTTCTCAACCAATTCATCTTCGACAAAGCCTTCACTAGCAACCACTGGGAAGAGGTGAACTTATTCAGTAAATGATGCTGGGAAAACTGGTTGACCACATGCAGAAGATTAAAACAAGACACCTACTTATCACCATACACAAAAATCAACTCTAAATGGATCAAAGACCTAAATGTAAAACCTCAAGCTATAAGAACCTTAGAAAATGCAGGAGACATCCTCATGGAAATCGGAATTGGAAACCAATTCCTGATCAAAACCCCAAATGCCCATGCCAAAAGATAAGATTGGCAAGTGGGACCTCATCAAACTGAAAAACTTCAAAGCAAAAGAAACCATCAAGAGAGCTGGGAGACCACCCACAGACTGGGAAAAAATATTTGCAGACTGTATATCTGACAAAGACCTAACATCTAGAATATACAAAGAACTCAGATGTGTCAAAAAGAAAAAAAAAACAGCCCTATTAAAAAGTGGGCAAAAGATATGACTTCAAAAGATGGCATACTAGCAGCCAACAGATACAGGAAAAAATGCTCAGTCTCACTAATCATCAAAGAAATGCAAATTAAAGCCACCTAACTCCAGTCAGGATGGCCACTGTCAATAACAAAAAAAAAAAAAAAAAAAAAAGATACAGAGAGGATACAGGGAAAAGGGAACACTTCTACACTGTTGGGGGGAGTGTAAACTAGTAGAACCTCTGTTGAAAACAGTGGTGATTCCTAAAAGATCTAAAAATTGACCTTCCATATGACCCAGCAGTCCCCCTTCTGGAAATATACCCAGAGAAACTCAAATCACTCTGTGAAAAAGATACTTGCACCTGCATGTTTACTGCAGCATTATTCACAATAGCAAAAACATGGAACCAATTGTGCTGCCCATCAAAAGTGGACTGGATAAAAAAATGTAATGATACCATTGTAACATGACGGAATATTATACAGCCATAAGGGAAGACAAAATTATGAACTTAGCAGTAGCTTACATGGGTTTAGAGTCTATAATACTCAGTGATCTATCACAGAAACAAAGAACTGAGTATCACATGTTCTCACTCATAAGCATCCTCTGAATAATTATCATAGTACTATAAGAAAGGGATTGGCAGTAGTGGGAAACTGCCAGGGGAGAGAGGGAAGCACACTTCATTAATAAGTGTACCTGATCTCAAACCAGGCAAAGTGGGGACCAAAGTGAAGCCCTAACTTTACCTGTAAGATGAACATTTGTATACCTAATCCTGAATTATGCCCCATATCTTTAAAACTAAACATTTTTTAAAAAGATAGGGACAAATATAAAGAAAAACCAGCCATTTACCAGGCTCCTATCTAGTGCTTTAAATATCTCTTTATTATCTCACAATAACCAAGTAAATCAAGTATTACCAATCAATTTACAAATTGGAACAAACAAGTGAAACTGAAGCTCCAGTAGGTTAATTGTAGTGCCAAAAAAAGTCATGATATAGATGCAATAAATTCTCACTCCTCAGCTCACGGAATTTTATTACCCCAACTGCCATCAACTGCTGCAGTCTAATGCAAGTTGTGACTTTCAAGAAAAAAAATGGGGAAGGTTAAGGTGAAGAAGCAAGAGATCGCTCTATATATTTGTAGTGTCTGTGACAATAAAATTCTAAAACTCTATTTAAAGGGATGTAAGAGCAAGCTGATTTTCTATTTTACTTATGAAGATAAAAGTATGAAAATACACTGCTAAAATTATTCACTGAATCATGGCTGTAGAGGAGAAAAATGATTCCCTAAAATCTATACTCTTTTCAATATATATTTAGAAATCAACCTTAGATCATAAGTTTTGGAGGTCAGAAATTAAATAGCTGGATTTGGTGTTTTGAATAGTAGAGCATCAACATTCATGAAAATACGCTTTTATATAATGAATGTAGTCAATGAATTTCATTCCTACTTTAAGGTTTTGGTTTTTTTCCTGTCACTTTATTTTGCATACACTTATAATTATTTTGATCCAAAAGTAAATGAACATATTTAAATCTGTAAAATGAGAAGACATATTTATGTAAAAATAACTGGTGATAAATTACTCAAGAATTGAGAAAATTATAAACTCATCTGAATTAAACTTTAAATACCACAAATTCTCAAGAAGGAGATTAAAGGCATGGATGCAGGACTAGTCTGGGTTCATATCACAACTCCCCAGATGAAAATAATTTTACACAAGTGAATGAATATCTACAAAAACAAATTTGGAGAAAGTTAAATTAAATTATTATGTTTAGAAAAGTCTACTGAAAAATAAAATAATGCCATTTCTATAAACCTCAAGAATAAAAAGAGCATATTTTTAAAATAAAGTTCCATAAAAAGGTGCTCAACTTTAGGAATTATCAAGAAAATGCAAATGAAAACCACAATGAGATATCATCTCACACCTGTTAGAATGACTATTATCAAAAGGACAATAGATTTGTAATGGTGAGGACACAGAGAAAAGAAAATTCATGTACAATTTTGGTGAAAATGTGAATTTGTATAGTCATTATGGAAAGCAGTATAAACATTCTTTAAAAAGTTAAAAAATAAAACTACCCTATGATCCAGAAATTTCACTTCTGGGTATATAGTCAAACAAAATGAAATAATTATCTTGAAAAGACATCTGCACTACTATCAACACTGCAGCATTATTCACAATAGCCAAAATATGAAAACAATCTTAATGTCTGTCTGTTGGCAGATGAAAATACAAAGAAAAGGTAGTGTATATACATATATATATGCCATATATATATGATTATGAATATGATTTGCCCTTTAAAAAGGATATAGAATTTAAATTAGAATGGAAGAATAAGTTCAAGAGATCTATTGTACAACATGGTGACTGTAGTTAATCACAACGTGTTGTATTTTTGAAAATTGCCAAGATGATAGATTTTAAGTGTTGTTAACGAAAAAGTGATAAGTATGCGAAGTAATGCATATGTTATTTAGCTTGATTTAGCCATTCTATAAAGTACATATATTTCAAAGCATCATGTTGTACACCATGATCATAATCAGTCTTGAACACAATGTTATTGTATTCTTCACATTTGCTAAAAGGGTGGTGTTTGGAATGAAACTCTATCAACTTAGCTGGTAGCACTGTCATCAACAGCTAAGAGGCTAAACAAATGTACTAGCAGGGAATTCACCTGCATGGTTTTCTTCAAGCTGGCCTCACTGTCAGGGGTAACATTACAGACACAGATTTAATGACATAACCATAGTGTAAAAGTTTAAAAATTCTTACAACTTACAGACCCTGGGAGGTACATGACACACTCAAAGGTGACACACAGGACAGTCAGCGAGAACAGAGAGGGCAAACAGACGAATGGGTCAATGCCTTTATTGGGTTCAGAACATTATCTAAACAGGTTTTCCACAAAGAGCTTTATTTGGGTTTATAGCAAACAGGCACTAGTTCCATTGGCACTTTAAATCCACTGACAAATGTCTGCATAGTCCCTCTAGAGGAAACAGGGGAACAGGAGGAAGTCCAGCCTGTTAGACAAGAGTGCCTTTAAGCTTTAATCTCTGGCCACCGGCTGGAGCCATTTAATTGAACTATAGTATTGGAAACTGTGTCAGGGGTAACTGAGCCCTGATTCTGGCATGAGACTATTAAACTTATACTTAAAAATAGATGGTAAGGCAACGAAAAATACAAGCACTCATTACAGGCACATCTTAAAGAAAAAAAATGGTCACTATGTGATTTGACGGAAGTCTGTGGTAAGATTCCACTCTCACAGCCTTCAGGCAGCAACTGAGTCGGCCAATGCCTTGATTTCTGACTTCCAGCTTCCAGAGCTGTAAGACAATAAATTTCTGTAGTTTAGGTCACTCTGCTTCTCATGTATTTTTATGTTTTGCAATAGCAAACTAATTCAAACAAATTTAAAATAGTTGATTTAAAAGAAGTTCTCTAATAAGAGTCCAACATCTGGGTTACCTTACAGACAGTTTCTATTAACTACTGTTTTTAGCTGTGTGGAGGACATACTTGCTTGTTTCTTTGCATGCATCATAATCTTTTGTTGAACACTGGACATTTAAAATAAAATAACATGAGAATTCTAAAATTCAGATTCCCTCACCCCTACTCAAAGGGTTTTTGCTGTTTTGTTTGCTTGTTTAATGACTTTTTCTGAACTGGTTCTGTAAGTCTGCACTTTGTTCTGTGTGTAGCTCCTGAGGTCTCTATTCAGTTGTCTTAGTAGTAGTCTAATGATTGGCCCAGGCAGTGGCTCAATCCTGTAATCCCAGCACTTTGGAAGACCAAGGTGAGAGGATCGCCTAAACTCAGTGGTTTGAGACCAGCCTGGGCAACTTAGTGAGACCTCCTCTCTCCAATAAATCAAAAAATAAGCCAGGTCTGCTAGCACACACCTGTAGTTCCAGCTACTTGGAAGGCTGAGGCGGCAGGATCGCCTGAGCCCAGCAGGTGGAGGCTGCAGTGGCCGTGGGCGTGCCACTGCACTTCAACCTGGGTGACAGAGTAAGACTCCAATTCAAAAAATAAATTAATTAATTAAAAGTAGGCTAATGATTGAACAGAAATTTCCTTAAAGGCCTGGAACTAGTATCTAAGCTTATGCTAAGAGTTGCTGTGTACATTTTGATGCATACCCTCTATGCTCAGACAGCAAGTTTACAATTTTGCCTTTGCCTTCATTTACTGCTCATGCAGAGCTTCAAGATCAGTCAGAGGTAAGAACTTAGGGCATTCTCAGGTCTTTTCTGGTATTACACATCCCTGAGGAGATGAACACTGCTAACATGAACATGGTCTTCTACATCTCCAGAAATATGCCAAAGTTTTTCAAAGCCCCTATGGACATTTCATTTCTAGTTTTTCTTTTTTTGCTTTTTGGCCAGCTTGTTGTTTGTTCTGTTATTGCTACCTCAGGAAGCTACAATGCTAACAATTGCAACTGGGATTTTTTGTTAGATTCTTTCTTTCTTTGTTTACAAATGCCCCCAGGAAAAAGACTATTATCACAGGCAAGATCTGAGTAAGTTTTCCAAGAAACTGCCAGACGGGTCAAATAATTGCAATTTCTGGGAATACATTTCTTGTGGTGCCCAAACCTCATTCAGCCCCCTCCAGGGGCTAATATATTTTGCTGTTTTCCACCAAGATTGTGGGACTGTTGGTTTTCAAGTCTACTGCAGAACTGCAGAGAGGGGTGGGAGTAGAACAAGTTAAACTTGCTGTGCTTACCTAGATTCAAACACGTTACGTAAATAAACCCTTTCTGAATTATTGTTAGCCTTTGGTTAATTTTAAAAGTTCTGAAAAAGTTGATTTTGACAAGTTTGCCAAAGTTCTCTTTGCTTTGTTGGAACAGAATTCTCTACTCTGCCATTCTTGATCATCTCCTTGCCATTTAAATTTGCATTTCACTGACAATACATGATGCTGAACACTATTTTATGTGCTTATTTGGCATCCATATTGCTCCAGTCAATAAAGTTCCTATTCAAATATGTTGCCCTTTTTTTTTAATTCGGTTGTATGCTATCCTACAGTCTTTATACTGGTTACAAGTCTTTTATAGTACATGAGATTTGCAAATATAATAAACCAATTCAAGACTTATGTCTTCATTCTTTTAACAGTGTCTCATAGAACAAAATTGCTGGTAAAATCTTGTTCATAAATTATCTTCCTTATGCTTTAGACAAAGTATCAAAAAATTTATCAGCAATCTGAAATAACACAGATTTTCTCTTGTGTTTTCCTCTAAACAGATCAGGAATGTAATATTCTACATTTAAGCCTTGGTTCATTTTGAAATAATTTTTATTTGTCCAAAAAATAAATCTCAACAATTTTTCATACCATAAACAAAGTAAATCCAAAATGGTTCATGGAACTAGACTTAAAGTTAAATTATACAACGTCTAACCTAAAAAAATAACTTTTTGGTCTATGGTTCCACATTGCACAGAGTCTCCTCCAAAAAAAGATAAACAGAAATTTATCAAAATTTATGTTAACCATTAATGTGAAGAAATAAACCACGGATTGTGAGAAAAGATTTGTAATATATAAAGCTGACTAAATACTTGTCTGAGCCCAGCAGATTGATGCTGAGATGGCCATGAGGGTGCCACTGCACCCCAGCCTGGGCAACAGAATGAGACTCCAACTCAAAAAAAAAAAAATTGCATTTTTCTTACATCTATCTAATGAAAAACAATGCATACATGTTTCTTCATATTATTATTAAATTTAATGAAACTTTGCAAAGTATTAGAGGAATTCTCTCTTGACTTAAAATGTTGTTGAAAATAAATAAATAGAATAAATAAATAAATATATGTGTGTGTGTGTGTGTGTGTGTGTGTGTATTTTGAGTTGGAGTCTCACTCTGTCGCCCAGACTGGAGTGCAGTGGCATGTTCACAACCACCTCAGCCTCAACCTACTGGGCTCAGGCAATCCTTCCACCTCAGCCTTCCAAGTAGCTAGAACTAGTTATGTGCCACCATGCCCGGCTAATTTTTTGATTTATTGTAGAGATGAGGTCTCACCAAGTTTCCCAGGCTGGTTTCAAACCCATGGGCTCAGGCAATCTTCTCACCTTGGCCTCCCAAAATGCTGGGATTATAGGCAAGAGCCACCGCACCCAGCCAACAAATATATATTTATTCTCATGGTTATATTTTGAAAGCTATGCTAGCCATAATGTTGTTATTCAAACATTTAATACAAACTATATATTTGGTAAATGAATCTAAAAGTCATAATTGATAAGCTCATATATCCTTTTGGCTTACTAATTAAGAGTTTATTTCAGCCGGGCTCGGTGGCTCAGCCTGTAATCCCGCGCTTTGGGAGGCTGAGGTGAGTGGATTGCCTGAGCCCGTGGGTTCGAGACCCGCCTGGCAGGCAAGACCTCATCTCTACAATAATTCAAAAAATTAGCCGGGCATGGTAGCGCGCACCTGTAGTTCCAGCTACTTGGAAGGCTGAGGCGGAAGGATCGCTGGAGCCCAGCAGGTCAAGGCTGTGGTGGCCAGGAGCGGCCACTGCACTCCAGTCGGGGTGACATATTGAGATTCCAACTCAAAAAAAAAAAAAAAAAGAGTTTATTTCTTGCTTTTATGTAGTCAAACTGTATTGGGAAAATGGCTAGGAGAGAAAATAACTCGAATCATGGAGGGCCCTAGCTAACATATGCCCCTCAGTATTCAACTCATGGTTTTCATGATAACCCAAGACATTGACATGTGTCCAATAAGTGGAAGAAAAGATTTTTTTTTGCCATAACTAAAAGGGTCATGCATCAGTTCTGATAATATTCTATTGGCAAAGGGGGCTACGAGATTTATTTATTGTCTTACAATCTATTTCCACCAACAACTTAAACTATGGAATAACACCAGTCTTTGATGCAGAGCTAGCAATTTACCACTTTTACATTAAATCCAGTCAAAATATGAATGGAAGACAAGGCTCAAAAACAATAAAAATGGATGTAAATTTATATAGCAAAATAATACTTTTCGTAATTTAATTTTTGGTCAATGTATTGTCAGGTATTTTAATTGCCACTGTTTTTACTTCTTAAAACGACTAACAAAAATCTTACACTACCCATAGTAGCCCTGCCATTGTCTTGTGTTTCACAATTGGAGGAATCTGCTTAAATGATCTATTTTCCTAGAGTCAAAACTGTATAATCTCATTCATAACTACATCTTGCAAAGCACAAATATACTATACTATGTGGCAATCCAGCAGTAGTAAATCAGTGAGTCCTGGTGGTATTATCAACAGCTCTGGATTGTGGAGTTCTCATATCTGCACCAGCAAGTGTTCAGAAACCTAATTTGTTTATTATTTTAAAGTTAAAGTTAAATACAAATTATACTAATACAGTGCTTTTTCTCATACCCTAGTGAATCATGCTGCCCACTGCATCTGTTAAGCTTAACTCACTTTATAGATGACTGAATAAGCTGATTACAAACATGTTAATCAAGGTTAGTTATCACATCAAAGCAGAATTTTAATGCTTACAGAGGAAGAGTTTGGCTAACATTGATTTTTGTACTCATTCTAAATCATTGTGACATCTGCAATTATTCAGTGTGGTAATCCTTATAAGAATAGCCAAAATCCTACCTTTCAATCTGTTTATCTCATCCTTACACCCAAAACATACATTATTCACTTAAAAGTTACACCTATAGCTGCAGTAACGAATAGATAATTAACCCACAGGAAGTACCAGGAAAAAACAAAGCAATCCAGTAATGCTCGCTATAGCCTGGCCTAAGCCCAGATGTAATCTCTTACCTAGATCATTCAGCATTGCCCAGTGTTGAGTGGCTTCAGGTCAAAAGATTTCAAGCTCCAAAGCCTGAGACTCTTATAGAATGGAAGAGATTTGTTATGGGGCCCTTAAAAATGGAAGAGCATGAGAAGACAGACCACTGATTCTACCAAATTCATTTAATCAAAGCAAATAAGTTTTAATTTGTCATACAATTTAGCTTACATAAAAGATTTTATTGGAAGGAACAGAATTTACCCACCTGAAACAAAGGTTTGAAAAACTCTTGTCCTAGACTAATAGAGCATAAGATGCTTAATACAAGCCAGGTTTTGGGGGTTTTGGTTTTATTGAGTCCCATGATAAATTGTTCTAAGAGTGAGGACCCCTCTCTTCTTGAAGGGAAGTAGTCTCTGCATTGTCTTTTCATATAAAGTAGAAAAGAAGGAGCGAGGCTGCCATGTGGCCATGGGGTTGGACGCGCTGGCAGTTCTGATGAGACCTCCTCACCCAGAACCTTGCCCAGCGCAGGAAGGACGCCAAGCTCATGGACTAGGTGCGGTGGTTGCCATGCAAAAACCAGCCTGCTGGCCCAGATGTGGGCCCCCCTCCACCCCGGCCTGACTGATGGCTTTGCCGGTTTAACGCTGACTCTGGCTGGCTGCCCGACTTCTTGATCCAAGCAGCCTCTTGCATAACTTTCTTCGAGGCCAGATTTAAGAATGACACCCTAAAGGTGGCATTTTTAATCAGCCGCCTCACCGGGGCGGCAGAGCAGTGGGTGGTCCCCTGCATTGAGAGGGAAAGCCCCTTGCTGGCTCAGGACGAGGATTTCGTGGGCACGCTCAAGCAGGCCTTTGGCCAGCATGGGTAGAAAACCATCCGCCGGGACCCCAAGTCCCGGGCGAGCCACTGCACAAGGCTGGTCTTGCTTGGCTTTGTTTCACAATGGTTTTCCAGTCCCAAGCTGCTGGGCTGTGACCCTTCATGGGAGGCTTGGCCGCCACCAGTTCTCGCCAGCCTCGCATCCTTTGCACCATCCAGCAACCCACCTACTGCCTGGGACCTGTTAGAAATTGAGTAGGCCTCCCAGAATCACACCCCTGTCCCCTTCACCTCTGAAGACTGCCTCTGACTACCTTCAGAAATCAAGGCCAAACTTGGAATGTCTTGCGTTTGTCACACCTCCTGGAGACAGCTTCCGGGGTTAGTAGGCCTGACGGCCAAGTTTTGACATCCCCCACCCCTAGCTACTTTTGCATGTTTCTATTCTGAAATCACAGCAATCTCACAGATTGTGCCTTTTGATCAGAGAAATTCAGGCATGGACCACTACCTGGAGAAAGTGTTTACTTTTAAAAGTTCCATGTGTAACATTACCATATGCCTGCCTGGCACTGTAGGGCTTGGTGTTTCAGAAGAATCAAAGATGAATGGGGCAAGATGTATGTCATCAAGAACACCATTGCTTTCCAAGAAAAAATTCTAAATGCATGTTGTGATGGTAAAATAATGCCTTTATGTGTCAAGAACGCACATATGACTCTTATTTTATGGCTTTTTACTTACCTTTAATCCCACAGTTTAATGGTATATATTAAATATATATATATATGCAGCTTAGAAAGGACACAGAAAGTCCAACTTAAGCAATGTTTATGTTTGCTACTGAAGATGGTGTATTTAAAATTAAAAATTTAGGACTTCTGGCAAGATGGCGACCAGGCAGCTTGGTTTGTGAGACCCTTCGTGAAGGAGAAGACATGTAAAGACTCTAGCTCTCTCCCGCAGTCTGCAGCTCCCATCTTTGGCAGCCTGCTCTTCACAGGGAGCTCAGTCACTGCCACCGCTCAAACATCACAGCAGCCTGGGCCACCACTGCAGCTGTGGATGATGCCACCCGCAGTCATCACCCTGCCCATGCCTGAGGCAACCCACAACTTCCAACCATGAAGCCCCTGCAAGCATGATCTGCTACTGCTCCCACTGCCACCACCACGCCATGCCCCTCACCCGGAGCCAGGCTCGTGGAGCTCCTTCATGTACTGGGAGGTGGCTGCCGCCACTGTGGCTACGGTTGCCTGCTCCCTCCCATCCTGGGCGCCCTCGACTTGCAGGCTTCAGCAGCTACAGATAAAGATCAACTGGAGCAATGAGACAGCACCACCTGCTGCTGGGGATCCAAGGTAACAACAACAAAACGGGAATGACAGAAGCTCTTCCCCCTTGATAAATAGACAAGGCCAGATCTGAGTAATAAGCTGGGCAGGAAGCCCAGGTCTGAACTGCCCTTCACAGCAGGCCAGGAGAAACTGACACTAACTGTGAACAGATCTACCAGCCTCTAAGATAGCAGAAATCAGAGCTGAAAGGACATTGGACTTAAAGGAAAAGTCTCAGAGAGTGCTTGGTGGGTTCTGTTAGTTTACTGACTTTAATCTATTTCTTTTTTTTCTTTTCTTTTTTTAATTTTTTTATTTCTTTGTAAACCCCATCTTTGTATAGAGAAATCACACACCGATAAGGAGGTTGGTGAGCTTGTACATTAGCATCATTTTATGTTTTAGTTTTTTCATAGGGTTGTTGGTTAGTTTGTAGTTGTGGTTATTGTTTTTCTTTTTATTTGTTTCAGTCTTTGTGTCTCTTTTCACTTATTAGTTGGTACGCTCATCTGTTTTCCCTCTTACTCCTCTCTCTCTCCATCCCCCTCTTCCCCCCACTGCCTGCTCCATTCTCTTATCTCTGTTAACCTCATTTTGCTTTCAGGGAGTAAACCTACAACCCCACTGCATAGACAGATTCCAAGGCAGTGGGAAGTGGGTTTCAGATTATCCATACACCTGTCGGCAGATACTGGGATCGGCAGATAGATTTTGAATCACAGCTCCCCCCTTAATTGAATCTCAAAACTGCAAAAAGGACTGCCCCCAACCTACAGTTCAACTCAAGAATTGAACAAAACAAGAGGAAATACATAAGGAAGAATAGGAGATTGAACAAACAGAAGTAAAAGCAACCCCTCCCCGCTGAATAACAGAATTAAAGAAGACGGGGAAGTGGAGGGAAGGAAAAAGTGGGGAGGAAAAATCTGCAAAAAAGAAGAAAAACCAAATGAAGAATATAGGTCTCACATGGACCCCTGGGAGGTCAGACACTGAGAAAACAGACTTTGGAGCACAAACAATGAAGAGCCCCCAGAATGGTCACATGCAACAAACCCAGACGTCAAGACATTAATAGAGAGAATTTTAAAAATTGAGGAGAGACAAGAGGAAAATAGGAAGAAACTGATGACAGAAATAACAGCAGTAAAGAATATTGTGATGGAAATAAATAACAAACTAATAAGCATGGAAAGCAGAATTAGTCAAGCAGAAGAAAGAATCTCAGAGCTTGAAGACCAAAATATAGAACTAACCCAAACTTTCAAAAACATAGAAAAGAAGCTTAAAAAGATAGAACATAACCTTCAAGAGGTGAATGATTACTTCAAGAGACCCAATCTAAGAGTAATTGGCCTTCCTGAGGCAGAGAGAGTCAGAGGTCACACTGGATCAAACGTTTTATTCAAGAAAACTTTCCTCATCTCATCAGTGATGCAAAAATTCAAACACAAGAGATTCAGAGAACCCCTGCAAGAAAACAAATGAGAAGACCAACTCCCAGACACATAATAATTTGCCTAAACAAAGTAGGTATAAAAGAAAAAATCCAAAAGGCAGCAAGAGAAAAAGGTCAGACTACCTACCAGGGAAGATCAATTAGAATAGCAGCAGATTTATCTACAGAAACCCTCACACAAGGAGTATCAACACCAACAAGGAGAGCTTGGAGCCCTATCTTCAAAGTTCTAAAAGATAAACAATTTCAACTAAGAATAACCTACTCAGCCAAGCTAAGCTTCATCAGTGAGAGAGAATTGAAATCTTTCCCAGATATCCAATCCCTAAAAACCTACGCTGCCACCAGACCACCTCTACAAGAAAAACTTAAGTACTGAACACAGAAGAAAAGAAAAAAAAACCAACAACGTTCTTCAAAGGGTATAGGCAAAAGATTAAAAACACACATGAACCAACTCCAAAACCAAAAGAAAGACAACAAACAAACAGGAACAACAACAACAACAACTCTTGTAAGAACCTTATGATAGGGATCAACTCTCACATTTTAATAATTAGCATAAATGTGAATGGACTAAATGCACCACTGAAAAAACATAGAATGGCAAAATGGATAAAATATCATCAAGCAACATTTATTGCCTTCAAGAGACTCACCTCACTAGAAAGGACACTCACAGACTCAATGTAAGAGGATGGGAAACAAATTTTCAGGTGAATGGAGCACAAAAGAAAGGAGGAGTAGTGATCTTAATTTCAGACAGAATACCTTTTAAGCTATTGAAGATATAAAAAGATACAGAAGGCCACTACATAATGATAAAAGGTTCAATCCATCAACAAGAAATATCCATCGTAAACATATATGCACCCAACATAGGAGCGCAAACTTTTATAAAGCAGGTTCTAGGTAAACTCAAAAAAGATATTGACTCTATCATTATCATAACTGGAGACTTCAATACCCCACTCACAACTCTAGACAGATCATCAGGACAAAAAATCAGCAATGAGATCAAGAACCTCAATATGAGTCTTGACCTAATGGACTTAATTGATACCTACAGAACACTCCACCCAAGGACTATACATTCTACTCATCACCTCATGGAACGTACTCTAAGACCTACCACATACTTGCCATAAATCAACCATAAGCAAATTTTAAAAGATCGAAATTTTGCCATGCACCTTCTCGGACCGCAGTGGAATAAAAATAAACATCAACACCAACAAGGTTCCCCCAAAACCCACAAAGACACGGACACTAAACAGCATGATGTTAAACAACCCTGGGTCAATGATGAAATCAAAACAGAGATTAAAAGATACATGGAAACAAATGAAAATGAAGAAACATCTTACCAAAATCTCTGGGATGCCACAAAAGCTATAGTAAGAGGGGAATTCATATCTTTACAAATGCACAAGAAGAAAATGGAAGGATCACCTATTAACAGCCTAAGAAATCACCTAAGGAAGCTGGAAAAACAAGACCACCAAAATCCTAACTTCAGCAGAAGAATCTAGATCACCAAAATAAAAGCCCAAAACCAGGACATAGAAGACCAAAAGATAATACAAAAAAGCACAGAAACAAAAAACTAGTTCTTTGAAAGCATAAACAAGATCGATGGTCCCCTAGCTAGACTGACCAAGAAAAAAAGAGAAAAAGACCAAATAAACACAATCAGAAACACAAAAAATGAAGTCACATCTGACCCTGAAGAAATACAAAAGATCATTAGAGACTACTATGTACACTTGTATGGAAACAAACTTGAAAACCTTAAGGAAATGGAGGACTTTCTGACATCACACAACCTGCCTAGGTTGAAACAAGAAAAAATTGAGATCCTAAATAGACCAATAACAATGAAGGAATTTGACTATGTAATAAGAAAACTCCCTACCAAAAAAAAACCCTGGACCAGATGACTTTCTAGAATTCTACAAGACATATAAGGAGGAGCTGATACCAATCCTACTGAAACTATTCCAGGCGATCGAGAAAGATGGAACTCTCCCAAATCATTTTATGAAGTTAACATCACATTGTTACAAGCCAGGTAAAGACTCAACAAAGAAAGAGAACTACAGGCCAATATCTTTGATGAACATAGATGCTAAAATTCTCAACAAGATCCTAGCAAACCAGATTCAACAACACATCTCCAAAATCATCCATCATGACCAAGTAGGCTTCATCCCTGGGATGGAAGTCTGGTTCAACATTCATAAAATCATAAATGTAGTTAAATACATCAACAGATGTAAAAACCAAAGCCACATGATTATATCATTAGATACAGAAAAAGCTTTTGATAAAATCCAGCACCCTTCTTGACAAAAACCCTCGAACACCTAGGCATATGGGGAAATAACTCAAAATAGTAAAAGCTATCCACGAGAAACCCACAGCAGCATACTACTAAACAGACAAAAATTGGAACCATTTCCCTTGAAAACTGGAACAAAACTAGGATGCCCACTCTCACCCCTCCTGTTCAATATAGTATTGGAAGTTCTGGCTAGAGCAATCAGAGAAGAGAAGGCAATCAGGGGTTTCCAAATAGGAAAAGAGGAAGTCAAGTTATCTCTCTGCAGATTACATCATTGTATATCTTGAAAACCCAAGAGAACCTGCCCAAAACTTCCTTGCACTGATAAAAGACTTTGGCAAAGTCAGGGTGTAAAATAAATGTGCAAAAGATAATCACATTTCTTTATACCAATAATAAACAAACAGAAACCCAATATGAAGTTCAATTCCATTCACAATAGCCACAAAAAAAATGAAATACCTTGGCATCTTCCTAACCAGAAACGTGAAAGACCTTTACAATGAAAACTACAAAACACTGCTCAAAGAAATCAAAGATGACACAAACAAGTGCAAAAATGTCCCATGTTCATGGATTGGAGGAATCAACATTGTGAAGATGTCCATCTTACCTAAGGCAATCTACAAATTTAATTCAATACCCATCAAATTACCAGCAACATTCTTCTCAGACCTAGAAAAAACAATACAAGAATTTATATGGAAACACAAATGACCAAAAATAGCTAGAACAATCCTCAGAAAAAAAAAACAGGAGGTATCACACTACCAGACATCAAACTTTTCTATAAAGCTACAATAATCAAAAAAGCTTGGAATTGGTACAGGAATAGGCATATAGACCAATGGACTAGAATTGAGATTGCAGAAGCAAAACCTCAATTTCTCAACCAACTCATCTTTTACAAAGCCTCCACCAACTACCACTGGGGAGAGGAGAACCTATTCAGGAAATGGTGCTGGGAAAACTGGCTGACTACATGCAGAAGATTCAACAAGATCCCTATCTATCCCCATACACAAAAATTAACTCTAAATGGATCAGAGACCTAAATGTAAAACCTCAAACCATAAGAATCTTAGGAAATGCAGGGCACACTCTTATGGAAATTGGAACTGGCATATAATTCCTGAACAAAACCCAAAATGCACGGTCCATAAGAGATAAGATAGACAAGTGGGACCTCCTTAAACTGACAAGCTACTGCAAAGCCAAAGAAACCATCAAGAGAGCAGGGAAGCAGCCCACAGACTGGAAAAAAGTATTTGCCAACTCCATGTCTGACAAAGGCCTAACATCTTGGATCTACAAGGAACTCAAATGTGCTGAAAAGAAAAAAACAAACAACCCTATTACAAAGTAGGCAAAAGATATGAACAGACACTTCTCAAAAGAAGACATACAAGCGGCCAGCAGACACATGAAGAAATGTTCAAACTTACTAATCAACAAGAAGATGCAAATTAAAACTACACTGAGATACCACCTAACTCCAGTCAGAATGGCCATTATCAATAACTCAAAAAATAACAGATGCTGGAGAGGATGTGGTGAAAAGGGAACACTTCTACACAGTTGGTGGGAGTGTAAACAAGTGCAGCCTCTGTGGAAATCAGTGTGGCGATTCTTAAAAGCTCTAAAAACTGACCTTCCATATGACCCCACAATCCCCCTACTGGGAATATACTCTGAAGAACTCAAATCACTCTATAAAAAAGATACCTGCACACATATGTTTATCGCAGCATGGTTCACAATAGCAAGATCATGGAACCAACCATGCCGTCCATCAAAAGAGGACTGGATTAAAAAAATGTGGTACATATACACAATGGAATATTATGCAGCCATTAAAAAGAACAAAATCATGAACTTCGCAGCAACCTGGATGGAATTGGAGTTTATAATACTGTGATCTCTCACAGAAACAAAGATCTTAGTATCACAAGTTCTCACTCATAAGTGGACCTTGAACATCTATCGTAATACTATAAGAAAAGGATTGACAGTGGCGGGAAACTATGGGGTGGGCAGGGAGGGGAAGGGAGGTGAGATTAATGGGGGACACCCCTTATCAACAAGAGTGCCTGAACAATGCATATTTGTTTACCTAACCCCTAATTGTACCCCACAATTTTAAAATAAAAAATGTTTTAAAAAATAAAATGAAGTAAAATAAAACTCCTTCATTCATGAATAATCTCTTCTGTTAACCCAAATAGCCACTATTTCTTCTTCCACATCATTTTCTTTTTTGATTACATTCTATTCATGTATTTATTATTTCTTCATTTATTTACTATTATTATTTATGCCCTACTATTAGTAAGGAGAACTTTTGAAATCTATCACATTACAAGTCATAAATAATATGTGAAATTGAGATCACATATGTTAATAAAAATGTTCAAGAAATAAAATTATCTATCTTACTTACCATATTAGAATAATTTAATTACTCTATAACCTTCAAAAATTCAGAAGGTGGAAACTTACTACGTTATATGAGTAATTACTAGCTTCTATGCTCCAATAGGCATATATTATACATAGCAGAATTAGAATTTCAGCTATTCTTTAGGTCATTGTAATTGTTTTCCATACAAAGATACTTAAGTTATCAGAGAATAATTGGTTTCTTCAAGGTGGTGTTATAAGTTTTTACCTAAAGGCTATTAGGGTACAAGACATTTGGAACCTTGATCAGTGTATCAGAGATAAGTGAAATCAATGTGTACTTTAGCAATTGATAATACACACATATTTTAGAGGTAAGTATTGATTATACTAGGATAATAATTATTGAAGAACACTTATTTAGAGTGCACAACAGTATATAGGAGAATACATACATAGTATT
Organism: Tarsius wallacei; assembly: GCA_963574415.1. NCBI lineage: Eukaryota > Metazoa > Chordata > Mammalia > Primates > Tarsiidae > Tarsius > Tarsius wallacei. The sequence goes on from CAUYQG010090125.1 coordinate 21,826, forward strand.
TTCTTCTATGCCCTCATGTTTCTGTGAAAAAATAAAGAAAATATTAAAAATTAAATACATATTTGATTATCAAGTTTTCCAATGAATGAAAAGTGCCCTACCTCTTCTGATGAATCACCTCTCTAGAGAAAAATAAAATGTGATAATAGTTCATATCTTAATGTTATCATTATAATTAAGTCAAAAAATGCACTTAACAGGCACAATTTTTATTAAACAGAATGCAGGTAAATTCTCAGGTTGATAATACATTAATCTAGTTATTTTTGCTTCTTGACCACTTCAAAATGTGTGACAGATAAGCTTTTCTATAATTAGTGTGCTACATTCAAATATCAATTAACTTTGGTTTATATTTCTTTTGTAGCTAAAACATTAATTTTTAAAAATTTTCACATTAAACTAGTTGTACTTGAATGTCTGTGGGTGCATATTGCATATTCTAAGTCCTTAGAGAACTTATATAGATTAATTAAAGAAAGTATACATATGGAAACATTAAAACATTAAAGTGTATAAAGCTGTATTTAGGTGTAGGCAAATATAAACCTGAACAGAGGGTAAGAGAGACTCTTGGGGTAGATTCAAAGAACATTCTTAAAAATTTCCTGATATACTTGACACCATGGAAAACATCAAACTCAAGGTTAAGGCAAAGACAAAGAGAAGAACTTCATTTTTGACTGAGAAGTAGAAAAGCATACGTGAAAAATCATTGAGACTTCCTCACTTGCATTCTTCCATCAAACTTTTATTGATGACACTAAGCTCCAAAGCACTGTGAAATTTACTACAGACAAAGACAACTGAAATCTCTTGCCTGACATCAGAAAACTTAGAGACTAGTGGGGGCATTGATAAGTAAAGATGAATGCTCTGATATAAAAATACTAAGGTGCTAGAGAAACACAACGAACATCTTAGACCAAGAGAATGGGAATATGAAGGTGAAGAAGAAGGTAAAGCTTGAGTTGGTTTTCAGGGATGAGTAAAGAAATATGTTGAGACTTCAACAAATGAAAAAGAGAGAGTGGATACCATGTTGAAAGTGATACCGTTCAGCATGTAGGGAAGAGAAAACTGGAGACAGGATGACCACTTTGGTTGTTGTGATTTTACAGGGGCTTAAATAATGATATTAGAAACGGTAATTTAGGCAATATCTGAAGAGAAATTTAGAAGATAGAATGACAAACAATGGGACCTTCTTAATAATAAACTCAGTGAAAGTGAGTCAGGATTTGTCTTGAGAATTTCATGGATGATGTAACCCTGAAATTAGAATATTTATAATACGAATAGAAAATGGAATTGAAGAGAAGTCACAGGGAACTTATTTGTAGCTACTCTGAGGAATTGAATTGGTGAAAATGATTTAATATTTCAAATGATCTTATTCAATGATATTAATGTAATCAGGGACACTGGTATGTTTTTATAATTCTTTATAAGAAAGTGAACCTGGTTCCTTAGCTATTAACAAACCAAGTAAAGCAGGTTACTTGTTTCTAAATTATGAATATTTAAATAAGAACATTTTCACTGGAAACTACAATTTTCAAAGACATGCAAATCTGTTAATTGCAAACTGTAAAGAACTTTATTAATGGATAATAACTCTTTTGTTTTTTTAATTGCTTCTACCTGTAATGTGTAATAAAATATTAAAGTAATATTTTTGATTCATTATTAAAAAATTCTATGGTTAAATAACCATAAATCTCTAACACATAAATGAGTACTCACAATTTACTTAATTTACTTTGTTCTTTTTCATTGATTTTGCCTGGCTCCTTTAAACTGTGACATCTACTATTAGACAAATTGTGAAAATTGTTTATTTCCTGAAGTAGTTCTACCACTTAATAGGTAAGCCTGTCAGTAATTTTATAATACAAAAAGTATGAAAATCTTTTGTTTATGTCTGTAATTTTTATTTAAAACATGAGATCAAAAAAAGCTTAAAAGGAAGGAAGGTGGTCTTTTACTAATATAGATAGATAGATAAACATTGGTATATAAATATATTTTTATGGTTTTGAGAAAATATTTTTTAATAACATTATAATAAAAATTTGAAACAATAAAATCTTTATTTTCTGCCATATCACTAATGAATGAAAACAAGTTAAATAACATGTACTAGTAAAACATATAAGATTAACTGTTTATACTGCATGTATTTTGCAGAATAACAGAAGCTTCTATAATGTTGAAAAGCTCAATGAAAAGGTATGGAAAATGTTTACTGATGGGAAAGGACTATTTTAGAAAATTACTTAAACATTTGAAACAACACATACATTTGGAAAAAGAGAACATATGTCATTTTCTTTTGAGATTTCTTTCTTATTTTTTTGAATTGAAGTTTCAATCTGTCACTCAGGCTGGAATGCAGTGGCACACTCAAAGTCACTGCAGCCTTGACCTGCTGGTCTCAGATGATCCTTCTGCCTTAACCTTCTAAGTAGTTGTAACTACAGGTGTGTGCCACCACACCTGGATAATTTTTAAAAAAATTTATTGTAGAGACGAGCTCTCGCCATTTTGCCCAGGCTGGTCTCAAACCCCTGGGCTCAGACAACCCTCTCACCTCTGCCTCCCAAAATGCTGGAATTACAGGCATGAGCCACCGTGCCTGGTTACTTCCTTATAAAATTTCAACTTCACCTTTAAGTTAAATGTAAAAGTAATAATTTAAAAAGTAGATAAATGATATCCAGACAAGAAAATAAAAAAGCTTCTAGGAAGTTTCATCAAGAGAGAAGATGAAATATGTCTTCTCCACATTCGCAATCATTTACTTAGTAAAATGATTGCTGGTGTCAACTTATAGGTTTTAAGATTCTGAAGTCCTGACATAGGGTTCTCATGTTCTTTAAATTGTTTACTGATATAAAATTATTATTAAATAATATATATTTTCTAAATGGTTTTAAGTTAATTTTAGCAAGCAAAAGATTAGACTAAGACATCATATTAGATTTTACATGAACATATTATCTTTTGCCTAAGATGAAACTAAAGAATCCATGAAGCTGAAGCCGCAAGAGAGAACATGATGAAATACCCCATTTGTTTCTTGAACTAACATCAAGTATGAGATCATACTATGGAAACTGAAAATAATGCTTAACATCTGCCTCTACTAATTTTAAAAATAAACTTAGGTGATTCTACAATAGAAGGTTATGAAGACAATGAAACCAGGAAAACAGACCCATCAACATGTGAATCCAATGGCTTTTTTTGCTTTTCTCTTCCTTCCTTCCTTCCTTTCTTTTTTTTTCTTTCTTTTCCCTCTTCCCTCCCTTCTTCCCTCCCTCCTCCCTCCCTTCACCCCTCCTTCCTTCCCTCCTTTCTTCCTTCTGATGAGGAGTACAATTCAGGATACGGTATATGAGTGGTCATTGTAAAGGTAAAATTTGGGTCTCCCTTTGATTCCCCACATCTCCTGGTTTGAGATCGTGTACCCTTATTAATGTTATGTGCCTCCCTTCCTCCCCTAGTATTGTCCCATTACTGACAATCCCTTCCTTATGGTTTTAGGGCAAATGTTCAGGGTTCACTTATGAGTGAGAATTTGTGGTACTTAGTTCTTTATTTCTGTGGTAGATCAAGTATGATAGACTCTAAATCCATCCAAGTTGCTGCAAAGTCCATATGTTTGTCCTTCTTTATGGCTGCATAATAATCCAGTCCAGTTTCGATGGGCAGTACAAATGGTTCAATGTTTTTGCTATCATGAATAGTGCTGCAATAAACATGTGTGTGCAAGTATCTTTTTGGTAGAATGATTTGAGTTCCTTCAGGTATATTCCCAGTAGGGGAATTGCTGAGTCATATGGAAGGTCAATTTCTAGTCCTTTTAGGAATCATCACACTGTTTTCCATAAAGGTTGAAATAGTTTGCTTTCGCACCAGCAATGTAAAAGCATTTCTTTTTCTCTGCATCTTTACCAGCACCTGTTATTATTTGTTTTATTAATATGGCCATTCTTACTGGGGTAAAGTGATATTTCAATGTAATTTTGATTTGCATTTTTCTGATGATTAGTGAGGCTAAACACTTTCTTGTGTGTCTGTTGGCTGCCCATATGTCTTCTTTTGAGAAGCGTCTATTCATGCTTTTGCCCACTTTTTAATGGGGTTGTTTGTTTTCTTCCTTTTGGCATTTTGAGTTCCTTGGAGACTTGAGTGTTAGGCCTTTGTCAGATTTACAGTTGGCAAATATTTTTTCCCATTCTGTGGGCTGTCTTCTTGCTTTCTTAATGTATTTTGCTTTGCAGAAGCTTTTTAGTTTAATGAGGTCCCGCTTGTCTATCTTATCTCTTCTGGCATGGACATTGGGATTTTGATCAGGAATTGGTTGCGAACTTTGATTTCCATAAGGCTGTCTCCTGCGTTTTCTAAGATTCTTAATATTTGAGGTTTTACATTTAGGTCTTTGATCCATTTAGAGTTGATTTTTGTGTATGGTAATAGGTGACGGTCCTGTTTCAATCTTCTGCATGTGGTCAGCCAGTTTTCCCAGCACCATTTACTGAATAGGTTCTCCTCTCCCCAGTAGTTGTTGGTGGAGGCTTTGTCAAAGATAGTTGGTTAGCCCGGCTCAGCGGCTCAGCCTGTAATCCCGCGCCTTTGGGAGGCTGAGGTGAGTGGATTGCCTGAGCCCACGGGTTCGAGACCCGCCTGGGCAAGCAAGACCTCATCTCTACAATAAATCAAAAAAAAAA
>CAUYQG010090126.1:0-11388 GCA_963574415.1 Tarsius wallacei
CATCAAAAGAGGACTGGATTTAAAAAATGTGGTACATATGCACAATGGAATACTACGCAATCATAAAAAAGAACAAAATCATGAATTTCGCAGCAACTTGGATGGAACTAGAATCTATAATACTGAGTGACCTCTCACAGAAACAAAGATCTGAGTATCATATGTTCTCACTCATATAGTGAACTTTGAACATCCAATATAATACCATAAGAAAATGACTGACAGTGGTGGAAACTATGGGGGTGAGAGGGAGGGTGATGTGATTAATGGTAGTAAATATCTGTCTGGGGATGGGGAGACACCTCTTATCAACAAGGGTGCCTGAGCGAAGCATATTTGTATACCTAACCCTTAACTCTACCCCACAATATCCTAATAAAAAATACTGAATATAAAAAATAAAAAAGAATAATGTTTACACATCAAAAAATATCAAATATATAGGATAAATCCAACAAAATCTGTATGAGGTCTCTACAATGAAAACAATAAAACATCACTGAGAGAAATTAAAGAAGGCTTAAATAAATGCAGAGATATGCAGTATTTGTGGATAAAACTACAGGATATTATTAAAATGTCAATTCTCGGCCGGGCTGGGTGGCACCGCCTAAAATCCCAGCACTTTGGTAGGCCAAGGAGAGTGGATTGCCTGAGCCCGCGGGTTCAAGAACCATCTGGGCAACTTGGTGAGACCTCGTCTTTACAATAAACCAAAAACTAGCCGGGCGTGGTAGCGCGCACCTGTAGTTCCAGCTACTTGGATGGTTGAGGCGAAAGGATCGCCGGAGCCCAGCAGGTCCAGGCTGCGGTGGCCAGAGCGTGCCACTGCATTCCAGTCTGGGCAACAGAATGAGACTCCAACTCAAAAAAAAAAAAATTCTCTTCAAACACATCTACAATGTCAATGCAATCCTAATCAAAATACCAGCATGTTTGTTGTGTGAGACAGAAATGACAAGTTGCTTCTGAAAGTTATATAAAAACCAAAAGGATTTAAAATAGCCAAAAGAATCTTGAAAACAACAGAATCTGAATTTTTACACTACCAAATTTTAAGACTTACTTTGAATGACTGTAACTCTATAAGAAAAGGATAGGCAGTAGTGGGAAACTGCCAGGGGGACACATCTCACCAACAAGGGTACCTACATAATGAACATTTGTATGCCTAATCCTGAACTGTACCCCACATCTTTGAAATAAGAATTTTTTTTAAATGACTGTAATTAAGTAGTATGATATTGGCAATAGAATACACAAATACACCAAAGAAACAGACTAAAATCCAGAAATCGATTCATACATTAATTGGTTCACTGATTTATTTTCAAAGCACCTGTACATTTTAATACAGGAAGGATGATCTTTTCAATAAATGATGTTGGAACAACCGGACGTATAAATGGGAAAGAATGAACTATGAGTACTTCACACCATACACAAAAATTAATTTGATATGGATCAAAGACCTAAATGTGAAACAATAAGTTTTCTAGAAAAATAGGAAAATATCTTTATGACATTGTGCTAAGCAAGGTTTTTGAAACAGAACACAGCAAGCACTGATTTTTTTTTTAAATTGAGAAACTGTTGTACTAAAGCTAAGATATTCTGGCCCTCTAAAACATAATTAATAGAAAAATGCAAGCTACAGAGAGAAAGAAAACTCACAAAAGGGTTCACACCCAGAAAACATAAAGTCCTACAAATCATTACAAAAGAGCACTGCAATTTTTTAATTGGCACAATTCATAAAATGATACATGAGTTTGTGTGTATTGGTAAAAATACAGAGCAACTGAAATTTTCGTATGTTGCAAGTAGGAGGGCAAATTGATAAAACTACTTAGGAACATTTCTAGTATTGATTAAAACTAAACAGACGCTATCTTATGACCTAGCCATTCCACTCCCAGGTATATATTTAACAAAAATCAGTGTATTTGCACATCAAAAGACATGTTCAAGGATGTGCATAACTTCTTTACTTATTATAATCAAATGTTATAAACAACAAAGATAGCAGTCAATGGTAAACTGAAAACATAAATTGTACATATAAGACATGGGATACTACATACAAATTTTAAAAAAGAACTGTCACTACATGCAACAAGTTAGATACAAAAGGAGTCATAATACATGAATCTGTTTATAGAAAGTTCAAGAATGGCAAAATTAATTGACGATGATAAGATGTCAAAACAGTGGTTATTTCTGCAGAAAAGAAGGGATGTTATTGATTAGGAAAATGGTCAAGGGAGTTTTATGGTGTGCTCTAAATGTTAGTTATATGAGGGTATACATGTGTAAACTTAAAGTTTGGAATTTTACGTGTGTTAGGCCTGAATAAAAACAAATAATAAATAAATAGAAAAATTAAAACAACAATTTTAATAATTTTCCAAAGTTAAAAATGGAAACAAAGCCAAAGCAGTTCCATTTCAGTTTAGCTAAAAGGTGTACTAGATAAAAATCTGAAATATTAGCACTAAAAACAATCACATCAACTTGAACCTGATAGTCTGAGAAGGAAAATTTTTCAGAAGCCAAGTGGCATTACAAGAGCAATAGGCAAATTCCATATCCTATTTGCCAGTAACCACTGGATTGGAATAGACGTTCTCCTCACCTAAAGACAAGTAAACAGAAGAAAATACAAAGAAATTTTTTAAAATATTGCACTAGAAAAAGAAAACATCACCCGAGAGTTTCAGAGGACTGTCATACTACTAATTGATTTATTACAGGAACATTTGGGCAATCCTTTGGACAGCATATAAGAAGACGTAACTTTTGTGACTAAGACAGAAAGCTATAAAGTAGAATAGTCTAAATGATTAAACAAAAATATGAGATTAAAAGATATGTATGTACTTAACTCAAAAATATAAGTTGGATAAATACAGGAAGCTCTGAAATTATTCATACAAAAATAGTGGTAATTATCAGCTTTTATTGGATAGAGAGGATAACTGGAGTAAGGAAATGATAGATCATAGGAATAAGTGAGAATAGTTGGAGACCCTTGGAACCAAAATGTAGAAAACACTAGAGAACTACATAAGGTTAAAAGCAAAGACGGGCATGATCACATAATACTAAAGTTAATTCAGTCATTTAACCATTAGGTAAGCAAGAAGAATAATATAAGCCAAGAAGAATAATAGAAAACACACAGTAAAACTCTACCATGAAGGGATACTTAAGGTCCAAAAAATCAAATTAAGTAAAGTTCAGGATTGTATTGTTATAAGGTTGGGAGCCAGATGCCCTGAAGATCTGGGATCTGGCTGCCCTGGTCTAGTTGTCATTTGGCACCACTTACTAGTATTTGTCTTTCAGCCTTAAATAACATCAGAGACAATTCTATGTCCTGGACACTGCCTGGGACTTCCAGGACAAGGACGATTATTCCAGAAATCTACCAGTTAGTTGCTGATCTTGTGTTAGCTTTACATGGAAGACTAAGTCAAAAGACTCCTGGGGAGATGAGGACTCATCCTCTGTTTCCCCCACTATCCTAGATAAGCTACCTGAAGCTTCCCTTCTTGGCCTTCAAACACTACCACCACCACCACTGTGAGGACAAGGACTTTACCCTATGCTTCTTGATAGAGGAGATAGAAGGTTCCTTGACAGGTAGTAGAGGCAGCCAATCAACAACTGTATTGTATCTGGATTTGCATTATCAGGGATAACATAAACCACTTTCACTGTACCTCTGTATTACTTTGGGTCTGAACCAGTATTGTTTCTGTAGAAATGTCTTGGAAATAGATAACATGAGTGTTCTGAGAAAAGGCACGTGAGTGGAGAAAAAAGACAGCAAAAGAATGGGAGATAGAAAAATAAAGGCTTATAAAGAGACTTAAGAAACAAGGGGTATTTGTGAAAAGGGAAAAAGGAAAGAAAAAGAAAGGAAGGAAAAAAAGAAAGAAGGCAGGGATGGAGGCGGAGGAAGGAAAGAAAAAGAGAAAAGGAAATAAGAAGGGGGAGAGAAAGAGGGAAGGAAAGGAGAGAGCAGAAGAGGAGGTGGGAGAGTAGAAGGGAGGGTGTGGAAACTTCACAGCATTATTTATGCTCTACAGGAATTTGCCTTAAATAAAGGAAGTCGTTATCTTAATTTCACGTTAGAGCACTGGTTACCAAATAATGTTTCTCAACAATTTTCTTTGAAAGTAGTTTCCCCATTCTCCAAGATACTCTGAGTGAAATTAGAAAAATATTAGGAGTGATTTTTTTTAAGTTTTCTTCTTTTTATTGTCTGATAGAACAGAACAAAATACTCTTTCCATAAGGAGAAAGTTATTGAATTTCATTGTGCCTTTTTTCCTGATTGTAAAAAAATTGCCTGCATCCTTAACAAGATCAGATAAAGCATCCACTGAATATTATAATATGAAGGCTTGGAGATTTATATTCATAACAAAAGGAAAAGGATTAAGAAGTGAATTCTGAGAAACTTTCAAAGAAAGCCAGATGTCAAGCAAATGTTTAAGGTTAACAGGGTTCATAACAAGAGGACATTGGGATGACTCTTGTAAAAAGATCCTAAAAGCAATTTAAAATACATTTGGTTACATGAAAGATAATTGTGGAAGAGTCAAAATGTATCAAAAATTATTCAACTGGAAGGCTTGGATAGCAGAGAGCTGAAAGAAGAGAAACAAAGTGGTATCAAGAATAAAGCATTATCAGAAATAAAGCATAACCAGAAGTCAGATTTTAGGGACTAAGCCCCATGTGGTGGACCACTGGCAACATCTGGCATTCATGAAGACACTAGTTGCAGCAGAAAGAGTCTATTTGTGAACATTTTCTGAGACATTTTTTTTCCTTGAGAAAACCACCCATGCTTCTTAACAAAATTTAATAGCATTATCAAATCTGGTCCTTGTGATGAATGTTTTGTGATCAAAGCAATTATAGAAATGTGCTAGACAAAATTATAATTTACCACATTAAGGAAAATGTTGATCCTTCAGAGATCAAAGCAAGCTGTGTCATTGAACATTTAACAATATAAGGACATGGTCACAATAATAGCTGCTACTTTTCTGGACATTATCCAAGGTATTCACAAGATTCCAAACACCCCAGGTACTGAATGTTCCACAGGGCAGCTGGTCATCTTAATCCAATTTCTATCTGTCCCTATGAAGTACCTTTAAATTGGAGATTAATAAGAAAATAACACTGTGCAAACTGACATAATAGAAAATAAAACACAAGGTTTATAAATTGTAGTTTTAATTTTTGAAGTAATAGAATATTACAGAAACAAATTAATTCCTCGAGGTATTAGTTTTCTATTATTTCTATAACTAATTATCAAAAACTCATGACTCAAAACGACATAGAAGTCAGACAAGGGTCTCTTGGAAAGGCTTTATTCCTTCTGGAGACTCTAAAGGATAATCCATTTTCTTGTTTTTCCAGTTTCGAGATGCTGCCTGCAGTCCTTAGCTCATGGCGTCCCTCCATTTTCAAATTCAGCAATGGCTGATCAAGTCTTTTCACATTGTCTCACTCTAATACTAACTCTTCTGTCTCCCTCTTCACTTTTAAGGACCTTTGTGATTATGTTGGGCCCACTCAGAAACTCTAGGATAATCTTTCAATCTTAAGGTCTATTGACTAACAAACTTAATTTCCTTTTCAAACCTAATTTCCTTTTTCCATGTAACATGACATATTCACAGCTTTGAGGAATTAGAATGGAGAGATTTGATATTTGGGAGCCCATTATTCTGCCTACCACACCTTGGTATCCATCCATGATGGTAGTTTCCTCACCTCCTTTATCACAAGGTATAAATAATATTCCAAACTTAGTACTTACAAAAGCATACAGATTTTTGAGCTATTCTACATATTTATAGACATATCAATATATAATGTTATTTGCTTTAAATGTTTCTATATGGATATCATAATATGTGTACAGCTCTGCAGCTTGACTTTTCTTTCATTTAGCATTAGGATTTTGTATAGTCCTACTTCATTTGAGTGGCGTAGTATATCCATATATCAGAGTCCAGAGTGTTAACCATTACACTATGGAAATATCCATATATCATAATGAATATTCTGGTACATAATCAACTTGTGACCATTCACAAAAGTGCCTCTAAAAACCTTTAAAGTGGCTCTAAAAGCAGAATTGTTGGGTGAAAGACAAACATATCTTTAAATTTACTTATTATTATCAAATTGTTCTTCAACATGGTTTTGCAAATTTACATTTCTGATGAACACTGGAGCATTGGAATTTTCATTTATTTTCATCCTAACAGCATTTTAAATATTTTCCATGTTGTTTTTGGCTGGATTGTATTCCCCTGAAATTCATATAGTTGATGTCCAAATTCCTAGTACCTCAGAATGTGATTGTATTTGACTAAAAAGGTCTTAAGGAAGTAAAGCAGCTAAAATAAGGTCATTACAGCAAGCTTTAATCTAATATGACAGGTGTCTTTATAGTATTTTTCCAAACCTTTAACTCCTTGTTTTTCTCCTTACTGAAGGTTTTCTCCAGTACCTCTTTCTGATTATTATTCTTTTTTGTACCACAGTAATTTGGGGGTTTATCCCATCTATTACATTTTTAAATTAATATTTTAATGTTTCATTTTTTAATTTCCAAGATTTCTAGTTTGTCCTTTTTACTGTCTATCTACTTTGCTTCATTCTATCAGTTTTGTTTTCTAATTTCTTACTTTTTAAAATAGATTTTTTAAAAAATCTCATTGCAAACTTCAAAGTTTTGTCAGGCTACTCCATAAAATTAATTTCACATGGAACAAGTTTACGATTTAATTCTGTTATTGTAGGAGAATTTTAATACATTCTCAGTAATCTATTCACCATTATCTCTTTTTCCTCTGTATCACCCCTTCCTCTCAAGTAACTTTGCAATTGCTTCTTCCAAGCCCCTGATCTCAAGTGTGAAACCAGGTCTTATAATGATATCTGACAGCTTTTGTCTTCTGGTTAAATCTGAGAATATCACAGATTCCGTCATCTAGCAATGAAATTATTTTTTAACTTCTTCATCCTAAAGTGGTATCTACTTTAATCTTCTCAACTGGACAAACAGCTTGCTAAATGTTGTAACCACAAGCAATTATCTGAAATGAAGTTTGTTTTCTTTGAAGTTCCCTTACCCACAAGAAATTTTTATCCAAGTCACTAATTTAAAACAGTAAATTTACTTCTCATCTGTTCCTTTTTTCCCTTCCTTCCTGAGTGGAGAAATTTTAGACCTCTTCACTCTAAAGGTATTATACTCCTGGCTGCCGCTCTCTGTATTGAATCAAGAGACGAGAGCCCCACTCACATTGTAACTTTTCTATTTCTTCTCTGATTCTCGGCAATATTGATCTTATGTTGAACCCTGCTAGGTTCACTTGGTTTTCCATGGTTACAAATTATTTTCATGGCTACAGTTTTTGAGGAAAAAGGAATATATAACAGCTTGAACTTATGCATCTAATTGATTTTCACACAAAAAAAATCTGATCAAATTTCTGTTTTCTCAGTATATAAAAACATTCAGGAATTAAGCACAAAATATAAAAGATCTCAGTATCCTGTGTAGAATAATGTCAATGGAATTTTAGTCCTTGAGAAAAAGTAATTCATTTAAACCAGCGTTGTTCAGAATTTCTGAGTTTTTTAATAAACTGATGAGCATGTGAAATTCTCTGCCCTAATTTTCAGAGATTCTGATTTTGTAAGTCCAACATTAAACCATTGTGGGGGGGAAGTTTGAGTGCACTATAGATAATACATCCTATAAAAGTGTTTTAGAGAGGCCCAAACTTCACCTCTAGGATGTGCACTTGTGTACCTAATCCTGAATTATACCTCACATCTTTAAAATAAATATATATTACATAAAAAGAAATATTATGCTCAGCAAAAGACATCAATAAAAAAAGTTGCTTTAGAGTGACTATAAGTTGAACCTCATATGTAATGATTATTTCTTAAAACCAACCTACTGAAAACCTACATGCCTTATAACAAAACTGAGAGAAAATTGTCATTTATTTTAGAAAAGTCTGTTTTCCTTTCAGAATTTCTATTTTCCTTTAGGTTTGCTTAATCACTCCCCCCACCCAAATGAGTTTAATAAATTATATGGAGAGGACTCAAGATAGCCACCTAGAAGCAGCCAACTGGCATTCTCTCACAGAGCACACCAACAGGGAGACCCACCCAGCAGTTGAAGACATCCCAGCAGCCAGAGCAGGTTGAGGTGGAGAACACACCCCACAGCCACAAAGAACCATTTGGACACACAGAGAGTTGGAAAGAGAGAGAACAGTCAGCTGACTTTGGAGCCAGGAAGCCCTACCCCACCTGGCTCCAGTTGGAAACAGAGAGCAGCCTCTGGGTGTGAGAAATGGGAGTGCCAGAAATTAGGACTCAGCACTTGCTACTGCTACAGACTGGGAGGGTTTCCTCAAGCCTTATGGGACTCCAGTCCCACACAAGTAATGGCCTGGATATGGCACAGCTGCCAGAGTCTACATGGAGCTAGGAACCCATGCCAGCTCTGAACTTATTCCCTGCAGGCAGCACTCAGTGGTCAACTTTCAGGCCAAGAAAAAACCCCGGCTCAGTCACCTTCACTCATCCCAAGGGCAGTTTCCACCACTGCAGGCAGCTCTTCCTTGGGGAAAGCTGCAGCAAGAGATCCTGTTGCTGAGAGAACTTGTGAGCTCTGAGCGTGATCAAACTCAAGTGAGGAAAAGGAAGCCAGGAGGACCCCTACTGCCCTTGTAATCCCTCTCTCCCTGCACGAATGCCTCTGGGCAACAGACAGCTCTGCCATTCCTGCAGTGTTGCCACAGCAGCCAGGAGCTGCATTCCCCTTCCCCATTTCCACTGAGTGCTTACATCTTGGGATAGTGGTGCAGATCATCCATTCCTGCCTGCAGAAAGAAATTTTGAGTTCTGAATGCAGACAGCCTTAGACAAGGGAAGGGGAACTGGGGATGGCAGAAGGTGGGACTTGTTGTTCTGGCAAACCCTCTTTCCCTGTGCGAACTCTCAGCCATCCCCACAACATGGCCACAGTGGCCAGGGGACACATTTCCCACTGGGGAAACCAATCATGCCTGTCAGATGGGAGAAGCTGGAGAATGGTCCAGTCTGACATAGGACTCCCCAACCAACTTTGTCCTCCCACCGCCCTCAAAATCCCAAGGACAGAGAAACTGTGGGTGTTCCCATACCCCCACCCATCACCTAAGCATCTGTGCACTTCATTGGGGAAAAAGATGTCAAGCAAAAAAGCCCACAGGATAATCACAGCTGGCGATCTCCTCCAAGCATCACTTTCTGGCTGGAGACCAATTGGCACAGCCCATTACTACATCAGACAATAATATAGCCCTTGAGAAGAAGATAAGAACAAAGCCTATGCCACCATACATCTTGCAGACTAGTCCATAGCCTTAGGCATCAGAGATCTTCTCCAGAAAGTCCACCAGCAATGTCAGTGATCAACTCTCCTTAGAATTCAACCCTTGCACCTTCACAACATTGGATACCTTGCAGGCATCTTCCAGCACCAGCCAAATAGTGACAAACTAATAGGGTAACTAGGTCCAGAAGAGCAGGACCTAAAGTGGTCAGACCCTCACAGATCACCACCCTCAGGGGAAGGAAGAATGCAACACAACAAGGGAGCACCCTGTAAGTAAAAAATAAAAATAAAAAATAAATCTCACAAAAGGCCATCCCCAAATAGCAACCTTATCTAACTAAAGAATAACAAAAGAATAAAATAAAATGAAAAAGAGAAGAATTTCTCCTCACAGGTGAGGAAAAACTTTTTTTTAAAAAACTACCCCCATAGCATTAATGAGTGAGTCATCAACCACAAAAGGATCTCCCAGAATCCAAGCAATGGAATCCATTCAGAATGATCTATCTCTGATGATAGATGTAGAATTCAGGCTATGGATGGTGAAGACAGTCAAGAAAAGTAATGAGAAGATGGAAGCACTGATAACCAAGGCAATGAAAGCAGTGCAGAGAATAAAAGATGAGTTGGCCAATTAAGAAAGGTCCAATCTGAACTCCAATCTGAAGAATTCTTTCCTGGAATTTCAAAGCACAATGAAAAGTCTGAATAGTAGAATTGAGCAGGCAAAGGAAAATAATCAACAGGCTTAAACTGTTGAACTATCTAGTCCAACAAAACCAGGAGAAACGGCTCAAGAAAAATTAGAAAAGCCTAAGAAAGATTTGGGATTTTGTAAAGAGACCAAATCTATGACTGACTGGCAACCCTGAGATAGAAGAGGAAACTGAAAACACCCTGAAACAAGTCTTCCAAGAGGTCATCCAAGAGTTTCCCCTATTTCACCAGAGAGTCGACCATGCAGATACAACAGATCCAGAGAATTCCTGCAAGAACTTGCATAAAATACTATCCTGAAGACAAATAATAACCTGTCTCCACAAGATAAGCATGCTAGAAAAAAAAAATCCTAAAAGCAACTAAAGAAAAGGCACAGACCACCGATTGGGAAAGATCCAACAGAATTATAACTACCTTCTCAGCAGAAACTCTACAAGCTAGAAGAGACTGGGGTCCCATCTTTAAAATTTTCAAAGAAAACCACTTCCAGCCAAGAATTTTCTTCACTGCCAAGCTAACCTTCATTAATGAAGGAGAATTAAAATCCCTCTCAGACATCCAATCCCAAAGAGAATAGACCATGTCCAGACCAGCTTCAGAAAATGTTTAAGAAAATTCTAAGTACAAAAATAAAATAATTATTCCACCCATCACAAAAACACAGACAAGCATGGGGTTAACAGACCATACAGATTAACAGCAAAACAAAAAAGCAAAGCACCCTCTTAACAGAAACATGAATTTTCTGAACATGCCACTCCAAAGGGACAGATTAGCAAATGGATAAAGAATAAGATCCATCCTTCTGCTTCTTTTAGAAAACCCATCTTACTTCAAAAGACACCCACAGGTTCAAGATAAAGGGCTGGAGAAAGATCTTCCAATTAAATGGAAAACAAAAAAGAGTACATGTAGCTATTGTCATGTAAGACAAAACACTTTAAACCAATAAAAGTTAAAAGGGACAATGAAGGACACTATATAATGATAAAAATCTCAATCCACCAACAAGAAATATCCGTCTTGAATATATACACACTCAATATAAAAGGACCCAGATTTATACAACAAATGCTAATTAAACTAAGAGAGGACAAAGAGCCATACAATCATAGTCAGAGTCTTTAATATCCTTTAACAACCTTAGAAAGACCATTAAGAAAATAAACTAATAAGGAAATCCATAACTTTAACTCAACACTGAACCAATTGGACCTAATAGT
>CAUYQG010090127.1:0-12699 GCA_963574415.1 Tarsius wallacei
TCAGAGGTGTTGAAGAAGAGGAAGAAGATGGGGAAATGAGGGAATAGCAGCTTTTGTGTGGTTTTTTATATATATTTCTAGACAATAAAGATCTGTTTGTTTTTCAAAAAAAAAAAAAATTGAAGCAGTAAAAAAAAAAAAATGCTTCCATCAATCACAACTTTATTGTTGGCAAGAGCTACGTTTCTCTCTATCCACTACCTTACAAAAGATGCACTGTTGTTTTCCCAGTTGTTTTCTAGTATTTCATTAATTATTTTATATGATTACATGGTGAAATCATAACATTTTTATATATCAGTTGTAATAAAATATATTATGAACATTAATTTCATGTGTTGCTTTTTCCTTTTTTTTTTTTTTTTTTTTTGAATTGGAGTCTCACTCTGTCGCCCAGACTGGAGTGCAGTGGCCGCTCCCGGCCACCGCAGCCTCGACCTGCTGGGCTCCGGCGATCCTTCCGCTTCAGCCTTCGAGTAGCTGGAAATACAGGCACGCGCTACCACGCCCGGCTAATTTTTCTTTGATTTATTGTAGAGATGAGGTCTTGCCAAGTTGCCCAGGTGGGTCTCGAACCCGTGGGCTCAGGCAATCCACTCACCTCAGCCTCCCAAGGCGCGGGATTACAGGCTGAGCCACCGAGCCCGGCTGCTTTTTCCTTTTTTAATGCGGCTACCAGAAAATTTGGAATTACACTGGGTGCTCATGCCTGTAATCTCAGCACTTTGGGAGGATGAAGAGGAAGGAGTCGCTTGAGGCCAGGAGTTCAAAACCAGCATGAGCAACGTAGCAATACCCCATCTCTACAAAAAAAAGTTAAAAGTTAGCCGGGCATGGTTGCGTGCACCTGCAGACCCAGCCAATCAGGAGGCTGAAGTGGGAGGATAGCTTGAGTCCAAGAGTAGGGGGCTGCAGTGAACCATGATCTTGCCCCTGCACTCCAGTCTGGGCAACAGAGCAAGACCCTGTCTCAAAAAAACAAATTTTTTTTCCATTCGACAGTGCTGCTATGAGAACGTCTTAGGAGCTAAAGAGTGGAAGGGCTTGGGGCAAAAACCACAGAAACTGAGTGCTTTGGTTTTGTTTTGAAGCAGGCCTATTTCCTTCACCAGGTTGTCCAACTCTGGTGATCAGAAGGGAAAATAAGACAGGACCAGAAGAGGAGCCGGTTCAGCAAGCAGAGCTCAGTGGGGCTCAGAGAGGGAGCTCTGGACTCAGACTTTTTTGTCCTGAACTCTGGCTCCACCACTGACCAAGTATATAGAACCTCCCTGAACGTCAGTCTCTTCATCTGTAAAAAGCTGAAAATAATCTGCCCTCATAACCAGCCTCATAGGGTTGTCTAGAGGATTCATTGTGAGAATTCACATAAAGAGCTTAGCACGGAGCCTGGAGCATCATACGTGCCCCCAAGGACATCTGAATATTTATTACTTGAAGATGAGGAAGGTGCAGAGGAACGCTTCCTTGTGTTACTGAGCGCAGTTTGCAACGGGACAGGAGGGCATGCCCTGCCCACAGCCTGCTGACTGGATTTTCTAGACTGGAGTACTTTCCTCAGTCTACTTTCCTCAGTCTTTATGCCATTGATCAAGTTCTTCAAGTTCTCAAAGTCCATGATGTCTGTAAGGGACACTGATGAAAACTAGAAACTCTCCTAGATGCTGAAGCATCATAAAAATAGGGAAAACTGGCATTTCTGAGTTAGCAGTGACAATCGGTAAGATTTGGTTAGTGGTTCTGGGTCCAAGTCATGTACCTCATGAGTGTCTTCAGTTAAGAGTTTACAACAGGCCAGGCTCGATGGCTCAGCCTGTAATCTCAACACTTTGGGAGGCCAAGATGAGTGGATTGCCTGAGCCTGCAGGTTCGAGACCCACCCGGGCAACTTGGAGAGACCTCATCTCTACAATAAATCAAAAATGAGCCGGGTGTGGTAGCGCACACCTGTAATTCCAGCTACTTGGAAGGCTGAGGCAGAAGGACCGCCAGAGACCAGAAGGTCGAGGCTGCGGTGGCCAGGAGCATGCCACTGCACTCCAGTCTGGGCAGCAGAATGAGACTCCAATGCAAAAAAAAAAAAAAAAAGAGTTTACAACAATGTCTGAATCTCTTGAGTCAAAAATTGGAAAGTGGGTCAGCATGTGGGGATGGGGTCATCGGATCACACACATCTCTTTGCCATCTGTGTAGACTCAATGTCAGCAGGTGGGCTTTTTAGTGTCCCCAAACATCCATGTTGGCTGCAGACTTGGAGTCCACCAGGAACTCCCTCTTCCACATCAATTCTTTTAAAAACAGGAAAACAAGAATTGGGCTCGTTCAGCCACATCTGTGTCCCGAGACTTTGGTCCTCTCCTGGGTACTCATTTTTAAAACTATTTCTCCCAAACCTTGTGTTGACTAGACCCAGACTTCTCCACCACTGCACAATGCCTCCAGGTAACCAAGGACCTGTCGTACTCTCTAAAGCTATTGGTGGGGGAGACAGGGAAAGAGAGAGAGGGGGAGAGAGAGAGGGGGAGAGAGCAGGTGGGAAGAGAGGAGGGAGAAGAGAGAGAGAGGGAAAGAGAGGGAGGGAGGGAGAGAATGAGAGGGAGGAAGAGAGGAGAAAGAGAGAGAATGAGAGGGAAGAAGGGAGGGAGGGAGAGAAGAAGAGGAGGAGGAGAGAGACAGAAAGAGGGAAGGAGGGTGGAAGGGAGGGAGGGACAGAAACAAAGAGAGAGACAGAGAGAGAGAAGAGAGGCAGAAAGAGAGAAAGGAGAGAGACAGAGACAAAGAGACAGAGAGTGAGAGACAGAGAGAGAGAGAGAAGAATGCTAGTGAGCTGGTCAAACATGATTCCCCCTTACAAAGGAGTAGCTTATCCTCTCCCCAGAATGTGATATTTGCTCCAACAATATAAACCCACTTCCCCTCCACATGTACACATACACTCATGCAGAATTTATTTTAAATTCCATTTGTTCCACAAAGTCCAAGGAAGATTCCAAAAACACTACATGAAATGTAGCCTCCGATTCTCAGCAAGCATTATCCTCTCTGAAGCTCTCTCTTCTCATAGATAAAATGAAGACCAGGCACAGTGGTGACTCACACCAGTAATTCCAGCACTTTGGGAGGACAAGGTGGGAGGATTGCTTGAGCCTGGGAGATTGAAGCCAGCCTGGGCAAAACCTCGTCTATGCAAAGAATCAAAAAGTGAGTTGGGCATGACCAGCCTGGGAAACATAGTGAGATACCGTCTCTACAAAAAAATAAAAAATTAGCTAGGCGTGGTGCCATGTGCCTGTAGTACCAAATACTCAGGAGACAGAGATTGGAGGATCACTCCAGAAGGTAGAGGCTGTGGTGAGCCGTGATCATGCCACTGCACTCCAGCCTGAGCAGCAGAGTAAGACTCCAACTCAAAAAGAAAAGAAGCAATTCACCTGAAAAAAAACTTAACCAGAATGCCCTATGCGTCCGTCTGTACAGCCAAAGTGAAGTGAAAGTAATGAAGAATGTAGTAAATTCAGAGTTGGATATGACCTGGCTAATTACAACCAAAGAGCATTTTCTTAACTGCAAAGTGTCCAAACTCATCTGGAAAATTCATTCAGGGTCTTGATCAAGCATTTATGAGGTACGTGCTTTCCCTAGAAGAGGCCACCATCCAGCGGGGAAGACGGGAGGAGCTTCTGGGGCATGCTTAGCACATTTGAGGACAACAAAAAAGAGGAAATTGCCAATAAGAGAATTTCAGAAAATTCCCAAATCAGAGAACATAAGTTCCCAGATCCAGAGAGTCCAGCACAACGGATAAAAACAGACACACATCAAGGCACAGTTACATAAAATGTCAGGGCTGTGGAGGCCAAGAGAAGGTTCTATAAACTCCCAGAGAAAACACAGCGGGTTCAGAACCCTTACACAGGTTACAAGCAAAAATTGAAGAACCAGTAAAGTTCTGAACTTCTCTACAGTAACACCATGAGACCTTCTCAAAACTGCCCTCCTGAAAGTCTGCACTCAAACGATCCTTTGTCAGTGGAAAGCAGACATCTGCAGGCAGAGTCGCAACAAAAATAGATGCTCAGAAAGATGGATGTCCAGGCTGTGGTGCCTTGGAAAGCACTGTTTATTTTTTATTTTTATTTTTATTTTTTTGAAACAGAGTCTCATTCTGTTGCCCAGGCTGGAGTGCTGTGACACGATCACGACTATCACAGACTCAACCTGCTGGGCTCAGGCGATCCTTCCACCTCAATCTCCCCAGTAGCTGAGACTACAGGCATGTACCACCATGCGCGCCTAATTTTTGCTATAGAGATGAGGTCTCATCATGCTGCCCAGGCTGGTCTCGAACTCCTGGGCTCAGATAATCCTCTTGCCTTGGCCTCTCAAAGTGCTGGGATTACAGGTATAAGTCACCATGCCAAGCAGAAGGCTCTGTTTGGAAAAGGGAAAGCTGTCTATGCAGCCCATGGCAAGAAGGGGCTCAGCATTCTCCACCCCTGTGCCAGCTCCAAAGCACAATGAAAGCTCCTGGCACTCGCTGAACAAGTCTCTTCCGGCCACCCTGACTTCACTGTCATCCTCCAAAGATAAAATCACCACAGCACCCGCTAACCCGTCCCAACTGCCAGCACCCATGTCATCTGTGCTCCCAGGGCATGGCCTCCATGCTGGGAGGACAGCACTTTGCTTCTTCTGCACAGACAAGATGACCCAAGAACAACACTCCTCCTCCTTCCATGGACGTTGACTCTTGTCCTCACACTTCTGTGTGTAACCACCAAGAATGTGGATGTTGAAAAGCAACTAGGGGCTGGGCTTGGGGGCTCAGCCTGTAATCCCATGCTTTGGGAGGCCAAGGTGAGTGGATTGTCTGAGCCCGCAGGTTCGAGACCCGTCTGGGCAACTTGGCGAAACCTCATCTCTACAATAAAAATCAAAAAATCAGCCGGGCGTGGTAGCGCGTGCCTGTAGTTCTAGCTACTTTGAAGGCTGAGGCGGAAGGATCGCCAGAGCCCAGCAGGTCGAGGCTGCGGTGGCCGGGAGTGGCCACTGCACTCCAGTCTGGGCGACAGGGTGAGACTCCAACTCAAAAAAAAAAAAAGAAAAGCAACTAGGAGAGCATACTGGAAGGTCATATGACACTCAAGGCATTGAGGAATGACTCAACTGATAAATGAGGCTGGGAAAGTCATGTTCATCTCCCAGGAGCAGGGAAGGTCGGTCATATCTGCTCAGCCCAGCCAGAAACAGGAAGTTGGTGCACATTCCGAAAAGGGCACAAGCCGGGAGCCAGGAGGGGAGGAGGCTGCTGGGAAGGTCACTGGGTAATCCACAGGCCTCCAGAAGGAAGTCACAATCCCTCCCATCAGGGCCACAGGGCCACCAGAAACAGGAATGAGGGCCGCCCGGCCAGGAAGCTACATCCCTCCCAGGCTTGGGTTCGAAGTAGGTTTTGCTGATAACAACTGCAATCAGGAGTGATGGACGCCAAGAGAGTGTAAGAAAGAACCTGAGGTCCAAGCCAGCTTGGTGAGAGAGTGTACCCAGCTGATAAGGACACATCTTCCATGATCAAGGCGGGGAACAGGCAATGCACACTGCCTTGACCGAACCATGCCAGCCTCTGGGTAGACACTGGTAGAAAAATCTATGTTCCAGGCACCAAGGACAGACTGAACAAGAACCTCGACTTTCTCTCCCTGCTGAAAGTCCAACACAATGACAATAAAGAATTTTTTTCTAGCTCGGAGCAATGGCTCACACCACTTTGGGAGGCCAAGGCAGGAGGATTGCTTGAGCCCAGGAATTCAAGACCATCCTGGGCAACATAGTGAGACCTTGTCTCTACAAAAAATAAAAAAATAAAAATCAACCAGGCATGGCAGTGTGCACTTACAGTCTCAGCTACTTAGGGGCTGAGGCAGAAGGATCACCTGAGCCCAGGAGGTCAAGGTTGCAGTGAGCCGTGATTGTGCCACTGCACTCCAGCCTGGGCAACAGAGTGAGACCCTGACTCAAAAAAAAGCATATTTTTTTCTTTAATGTATAAACCAGCAAGGGTGGAGAGCATGAGAGAAGCATCAATAGTGGCAGCATGTCAGTGGGATAAGGAGAAGCCAGAAAGGAATCTGATGTGCCCCTGGAAACTCCAAGGGCGAGATCGTTCAAGGCAGTTGGAGCCTCTGTGCAGAGAGAGGTGGGCTAAGAATAAGACGACTCTTTCAAGTCTTTTTAAAAAACTGGGTCCCCCAGACCCCTCAGCCACTCTGAGCAGTCAGGTGACAACCCCTTGTCCGCCCTGGCAAGGAACCTGGGGTTTCCTTCCCACTCGTTGCCCCAGGGTGTCTGGCACAAACAGCATGGAAGGGTGGTGTGCATGTCTGCATATGATGCTGGGATGCCCAGCCTTCCTCTCCACTCAGTTCCCAGGTAACAGGCAGCCAGGTTGTCCCCAACCTTCCAGTGAAGAGCCTTCCCTGAGGACATTTGGTTGCCCAAGAGGCATCAGGGGTACCCCAAATAAGAGGCCCAGCCAGACCACCCTACAGTGAAGTTACCAAGACAAGCCCAGGCACATCTTCAACTTTTTTTTTTTTTTTTAGTTGGAGTCTCACTCTGTCACCCAGGCTGGAGGGCAGTGGCACGCTCCTTGCCAACACAGCCTCGAACTGCTGGGCTCAAGCAACCCTTCCACCTCAGCCTTCCAAGTAGCCGGAATTACAGGCATAAACCACTGTGACCGGCTATTTTTTGATTTATTGTAGAGATGAGGTCTCGCCACATTGCCCAGGATGTTCTTCAACCCACGGGCTCAGGCAATCCTCTCACCTCGGCCTACCAAAGTGCTGGGATTATAAGCGCGAGCCACCACGCCATATCTAGCTTTTTTTTTTTAAGAGACAAGGTTTCACTCTGTCACCCAGGCTGGAGTGCAGTGGTGCCATCTGTAGCCTCAAACTCCTGGGCTCATGCAATCTTCCCACTCAAGTCTCCCAAAGTGCTAGGATTACAGGCATCAGCCACCACATCTGACTATATCCCAACTTTTTAATTCTCTTCTCAAGTGTGAGCAGAGAACCAAGGGCATTAGAAACACAAGGAAAGCCTCTACCATGAAAGGTAGAGACCTAAACAAATAAAAAGACCAAAGCAACTTGGTTAATCTGAGTCTATGCGAAAAATCATTAAGCTTCTCAGGAAGATAATAGAAGGCACTGAAACTATAAAGCAAAAACAAGAAAGAAACAGATACACAAACCACACACATAAATATATATGTATGATATTTATTACGATATACACATATAAATGAATATATATATTCAGCAGATCAAGAGGAAGCTTTTAATTTGAAATATTAAAAATGTGATTACAGTCAGGCAGGGCACAGTGGCTCATACCTGTAATCCCAGAACTCTGGGAGGCAGAGGCGAGAGGATTGCCTGAGTCGGGGGGTTCGAGTCCAGCCTGGGCAACTTGACAAGACCTTGTCTTTACATTAAATTTAAAAAATTAGCTGGGCTCGGTGGCTCGGCTTGTAATCCCACGCTTTGGGAGGCGGAGGTGAGTGGATTGCCTGTGCCCATGGGTTCAAGACCTGCCTGGGCAACTTGGCGAGACCTCATCTCTACAATAAATCCAAAAAAAATTAGCCGGGGGTGGCAGCGCGCACCTGTAGTTGCAGCTACTTGGAAGGCTCAGGCGGAAGGATTACCGGAGCCCAGCAGGTCGAGGCTGCGGTGGCCGGGAGCATGCCACTGCACTCCAGTCTGGGTGACAGAGTGAGACTCCAACTCAAAACAAAACAAAAAATTAGCCGGGTGTAGTGGCATATGCTTATAGTTCCAGCTACTTGGAAGGCTGAGGCAGACGGATCGCCTGATCCCAGCAGGTTGAGACTGCAGTGACCATGAACATGCCACTGCACCCAAGCCTGGGCAACAGAGTGAGACTCTGACTAAAAAAAAAAAAAATGTGATTACAGCCATGAAAAACTCAATGGAAGTCTTAGATGAGAACACTAAGAAAATCTCCCCAGGAATAGAACCAAGAAATAAAGTAGAGATTAGGGAAGAAAATGTAAAAGAAATTAGAGGCCCAGTCCAAAATATCCAACCTCCAAACAATATGAGTAAATTGCCAATGAGAGAATTTAAGAAAATTCCCCAAACTAGAGAAAATAAGCTCTCAGATCCAACGAGTCCAGCACAACAGATTCAAACAGACACACACCAAGGCACAGTATCATGGCATCTCAGGGTTGCGGAGGCCCAGAGAAAGTTCCATAAACTTCCAGAGAAAACAGCAGATTCATAACCCGTACACAGGTTACAAGCAAAAACTGAGGAACCAGTGAAGTTCTGAATTTCTCAATAGTATGAGCCAGAAGATAATGGAACAAAGGCTTCAAAACTGCCATCCTAGAAGGTTACACTCAGCCAAACAATCTCTCGTTAGTGGAAAACAGACATCTGCAGACATTCAGAGTCTCAACAAAATAGACATCCAGAAAACCCCTTGAAAATGTGCTCTGCCCAAACAAGAGAGTCTACTGAAATTGAGGAAGGCATGTGCTCCGGGTACCTAGAGATCAACACTAGGTACATGTGGTCTTCTGGGGAACCCCTAGGACCTGACGAAGGGAGGCCCTCGGGGTGACAACTGTGCCCCTTGTGTAGAAGGCAACCAGTCCAGAGGACAGCAAGTCAGGGGAACAGCTTCTCGGGGAAAATGAAATTGACAGAACACCTGGTGCAGTGGAGGGGGAATTTAGACAACTGGCCAAGAGTTGTGGGTTGAATTAATGACGAGTACAAAACAAACAAAAAGAACAAACAAATCAATGATTACCTCCCAGGAAAGGAAAACATTGTGCTTGTCTTAGCTATGGATTTTGATCATGCCCTTCATCAAGATTCTGTTTTAACTATTGTAATAACAGGACAATCAGGAAGTTGTACTTGTGCTGGAGGGTGGGGGAAGAGCCAGTTCACCATCCTCCACAGTGGGAGGTCAACGGGTAAAACCCAAGAAGCACTGATGACCAGCAATAAGTGCCAGAAAATGACAAGTAGTTGTTTCTGGAAAGGGAGAAATGTACCTTGGATAAAAGTTTAAAACTAAAAAACAAGACAAAGCAAACAAACAAAATCCCACATTGGCTTCTAGGCCCACACATTTCTACATTTGTTTGCTTTTTCTCTGTTTCCCTAATAACAATGTTTTGAAAAATCCCATATTTGTTTCCTGTAAACAGAAGAAAATGTAATTTTCTACATGTAGACCACAGTAGCGTGGTCATCTGCACTCTGAGCAATCGAACGTAGTGGGGAAATTAACAATCACAATCCAATTTAAGACAGGATTGGCTGAGCCAGGGCAGAGACAAAAGGCAAAACGGGGCGGGGGGGGCCAAGCACATCTCGGGGGGCAAGCACTTCTGGGAGGAAACTACTAGGCCTCTCTCCTTTGGGTTTTTTTTTTGCAACAAAGCTAGCCTAATAGCATCATCACATGGTACAGGATAATCTTACAATTGTTAGTGGCCATGAACCAATTTCACTCCCTCCTAACAGAACCGATGCCAGCCTGTGATGCTAATCCCCCAAGGCAGCTGATCTGGGTTCGGCTTCAGTCACCCCACCCTGCCAGTGATAGCCTGGATGAGAACAGAGTACAGCAAAGGCTCTGAAACAAGTGGCACTGCTGTTAACAGGCATCTGCTGGGCACCCCCAGAGTATCCCACACCAGGCTGAGGATGAGCACCCCACTGACTCTGTGGACCAAGTCTCAGAGTCTTGAACAAGGAGGTGCTTCTCCCTGGGGGCAGGACTCTGGGGAGGGGTGGGGTGGAAGTCAAGCAGCTGGAAGAGCCAGACAGGAAAGAGATGCCAACCAGGCCAACCTGGAGGAACTTGTAGGCAAAGGTGTGGTTGGAGACCCAAGGACACATTGCCCAGCACCCAGGGTGCCCAGAGGAAGGCAGAGGCCAGGACACAGCCCACAACCCCTCCAACCTCCCTGTCAAGGATCCACTTCAGGGCACAAAGGTTGCCATTCTCTGAGTTTCATTTAGCATGATTTGATAAAACACAGACCCTGCTCCAGAGAACCAGCTACTGGGAAAACATACTACTACCTTGATATCAGATAAAGTAGGTTGGAAAACACCAGCCTATGCATTGAGAGTCTGGATCCATTCCTATTTGGGAAGATGTGAAAAGTCTAGTTCAAGGGCCTACGTGGGACAAAGGTATTGCCAACTCGATTAGAGCCGTGATTTGCATGTGCTTACAACACCTGCCCTATACAGTCCCACAAACCAGAATGTACACACCCCTGGGGAAGAGTGAAGATCATGAACACACGCATACTACAGCCAGCCTGCTGAGTTGGCAAGAGTCATCATCGATCAGACTCACTGGAGGATGGGGAAAGTTTAAGTCTTTTGTAAACACTGGAAATGTAACTAAGCTAAAAAAATAAAAAATAAGCCGGGCTCAGTGGCTCAGCCTGTAATCCCGCACCTTGGGAGGCTGAGGTGAGTGGATTGCCTGAGCCCTTGGGTTCAAGACCCATTGGGCAACTTGGTGAGACCTCATCTCTACAATAAATCAAAAAAAATTAGCTGGGTGTGGTAGCGCTTGCCTGTAGTTCCAGTTACTTGGAAGGCTGAGGTGGAAGGATCGCCAGAGCCCAGCAGGTCGAGGCTGTGGTGGCCGGGAGCAGCCACTGCACTCCAGTCTGGGCAACAGAGTGAGACTCCAACTCAAAAAGTAAAAAATTTAAAAAAACACTTTCAAATAAATAATGCCAAAGTTTCCCATGATTTTTTCCCTGTATAAATAAGTCATGAAAGTCCACACTATATGTGATTTCTGCAGACTAAGAAGCTACCAGTGCCACAAACTAATCTGTTAAATTACAAAATTTATTTGAGAGATCCCCTAGTTTCTTGGGGCATTTTATTCCCTCCCCAGTTCACTAGTAGAGAATAATCTAGAAGTGGGTAAAGTCTAAGACTTTCCTAAGAGAAAAATGGGCATTCACTGGAAAAATACAGCACATAAGGGCAAAACTTCTTACTACTTTGGATAGCCTTCAAACCCATGCAACCACCAGCCATCCTGCTGTTCCAATGTGACATCGAAATCAATCTTTTTTTTTTTAAGTTGGAGTCTCACTCTGTCTGTCACCCAGGCTGGAGTGCAGTGACACATTCACAACCACCCCAGCATCAATCTGCTGGGCTCTGGTGATCCTTCCACCTCAGCCTTCCAAGTAGCCAGAACTACAGGCCCGCACTACCACACCCGGCTAATTTTTTTTTAATTTATTGTAGAGACAAGTTCTCACCAAGTTGCTCAGGCTGGTCTTGAACAGGCGGGTTCAGGCAATTCACCCACCTCGGCCTCCCATAGTGCTGGGATTACAGACTGAGCCACCATAAATCAACCCTTCTAATCAAATATTCCAGTTTCTAAAGAAAGGCAATGGGTTGGACTGCTTCCAAGCCTGGTACACAGCAATGTGTTATTGGTCCAGGAAAAAAAAAAATCAAATCAAAAAGAAATTTAGGGGCCAGGTCCAGTGGCTTACAACAGTAATCCCAGCACTTTGGGAGGCTGAGGCAAAAGAATCGCTTGAGCCCAGTGATTCGAGCCCAGACTAGGCAACATGGCCAGAGCTCGTTTCTACAACAAAAAGAAAAAGAAAAAAAGAAAAAATAGCTGGGTGTGGTAGCAAGTGCCTATAGTCTAGTCAGCTACTAGGGAGGGTGAGGAAGGAGGATCTCCTGAGCCCAGGTCAAGACTACGTGTCACTGCACTCCAGCCTGGGCAACAGAGTGAGACCTCCCCCACACTCAAATAAATAAATAAATAAATAAATACAACCGAGTGAACCTCCCCACCCAATCAATCAATCATTCAATCATTCAATGTATATTGGTATAATTGCCGTGTACGGTTTTAAAGATACAAACTTAATTTCCCAGATTTAAAAAAAAAAAAAAAGTGAACTTGCTCGGGTGAGGCACCCGCGGAACACCGTGGACACTCTGAGCCCCCATCAAGACGGCGCCGCCCTCAACCCGAGGGGACGCACCCACCCGCCGCGCCGCGGGGGCGACCCCGGCGCTGCACCTGCCGCGGGCGGCCCGGCCCAGGTCCTCGGGAAAAGGGTGGTGCTCTCCAGAGATCAGCACCGGGCCCGAGCGGTGGGGGTGCCGCGGCCCGGCGGAAGGCGCGACCACTCCGGGCGACCTGTCGGTGGAGCGACGCAAAGGGTCCCTTACCTGGCGCGAGGGACCCGCGCTCATCGCGTCACGGGAGGCAGACGATCCTCCCCGCTGCTTCGGGGCCCGTCTCTGGGCGCGTGAAAGTCAGTTCTCGTCGCGTGCCTCCTCGCCCCGACCCTTCCCCGCCTGGAGCTCCGCAGTCCCCAGGCTGCCCCTGCCGGCACGCGGCGCCCTTACCTGGCTGGATCGCGCCCGCCGCGCGGACCCGGGAGAGCGCCAGTTCAGGCGGCGCCGCGGAGTCCCGAGTCTGGGCCCCGCCCTCCGGCCCCGCCTCCTGATCGCTCGGTCCCCGTCCCGCCCCCGTTCCAGATCGCTCCGCTGCCAAATGCCACTCCCATGATCGCCCCGCCCCACCCCTGATCGCCCCGCCCCATTCCTTATCACCCTGTGCTGTTCCGCC
>CAUYQG010090129.1:0-14244 GCA_963574415.1 Tarsius wallacei
TTCTTTTTTATGGCTGCGTAGTATCCCATTGTGTATTTGGTACATATGCGCAAGGAGGTTTTTGACAGATTCTCTTTTAAGATAGCTTAAAAGTTGTTTGGTCTGATATTAAGATCATGACTTCTGCCTTATTTTGTAATCCATTCACCTGTGAACTCATTTTACATCTCTAATTTTGAGTCTGTGTGTGCCTCTTGTGGAGAGATGAGTTTCTTGGATGTAGCAAATTATTGGGTCATGGTTTTTTATCCAGTTCGCCATTCTGTGTCTTTTCAGTGGTGCATTTAGTTCATTCACATTCAGGCAGATTATTGAAAAGTGATTGGTTATCCCCATCATTAGGTTGTAATGGTTTTTTTGTTTGTTTTAACTTTGAGTTGATGTATGTGTTTGTTTTCAGGTTTGCAGTCATAATGTATTCTCTGTTAATTCTGCATTCTGCTCTCCACTTGGGAAGCATGTGGTCATTCTCTTTTCTCTTTCTTCTATGCTTAATACCTTTTTAAGCATCTCCTGTGTAGCTGGTCTGGAAGCTACAGCATCTCTTAGGGATTGGATGTCTGGGAAGGATTTTAATTCTCCATTGCTGATGAAGCTGAGCTTGACTGGGTGGGAAATTCTTGGTTGAAATTGTTTATCTTTGATGGCTTTGAATATTGAACTTTAGCCCCTGCTAGCTTGCAGTGTTTCTGCCAATAGGTCTGCTGCTATTCTGATTGGATTTCTCTGGTAAATAGTCTGACCTTTCTCTCTTGCTGTCTTTAAGACTTTTTCTTTTGTACCTACTTTGTGTAGGTGAATTATTATGTGTCTAGGGGGTTGGTCTTCTCATTTGATGTCTTGTGGGAGTTCTCTATATCTCTTGTGTTTGGATGTGCACATCTTTGGTGAGATGAGGAATGTTTTCTTGAATAACCTCCTGGAATACTTGCTCCAAGGTGTTCTCCATTTCCCTTTCTTTTTCTGTGATACCAATCAGGTGTAGGTTTGGCCTCTTTATGTAATCACACATCACTTGGAGGATTTGTTCTTTCTGAGTTATCTTTCTGTGTCTTTTACAGATCAGGTTAATTCCATGTTTTGGTCTTCAAGTTCTAAGATTCTTTCTTCTGCTTGATTAATTCTGCTTTCCATGCTTGTAATCTTATTTATTTCCTGGTGAAATTTTTTATGGCCAAAATCTCTAAGTTCTTTCAGTGTTGCATCTTGTCTTTCTTGAGTCTTATTCACTCTTTCCATCTATTCCCTAATCCCTGTTGTATTCTAGAGCCAGTTGTTGGTGACTTCCATTGTTTGGGCCCTGAGGTCTGATTTTCCAGGCATTTTCTCTTTGGTACACTGGGAATTACCTGTGGTCTTCTGTTGATTTTTTCCTCATTTGTGACAGATCTTTTTCTTTTCTCTTTCATTCCATTATTCAATGGCAGTGGGAAAGATGTTCAATTCTAATGTTTGTTCTATTCTTCCCTGATCAGGGATCTGAATTTGGTCTATTTTGAAACAGGGCTGTGGGCATGATGCTTTGCTGTCTCTTGTAGCTTTGAGAGTTGAATAAGGTGGAGGGTGGGGAGCTAGGATTCAGAAATGACTTGCAAATCACAATGTTCACTGATTGTGGTATGGTTTCCCTGAGACCCACTCCCCATCACTACCCTATATGATGATGCAATGGGTATGTGTGTACCCCCTGAGTGTGAGATACAGTAACAGCAATGAGGAGAACAGAGAAAAGTAGAATGAAATAAGATGGGCAAAAGTAAAAAATAAAAAAAACAGAAAAACAAAAGTAGAAACCAAACCAAAAAACAATTAAACATACACACACAGCCCCAAACAAAAACCAAAACAAAATGGAAAAAAATCAAAGCAAAATAATAACAAAAAAACCCCAGGAAAACCGAACATACACATGCACATACACATATCTATACACACAGATCCAACATAAAATGAAAGAAGAAGAAAAAACAGAAGAGAAAAAAAGGAATTCAAATTGGACTTTCACTTGTACATTCACACACACATTAAACTAAAAAAGAGAAGAACTAAAAAACAGAACAAACAAAAAATTGAAATATGAATACATAATCATTCAAGTAAACACATAAGCAGAAAACAAAAAATGAAAGAAGATAGATAAAAAGGAAGAAAGAAATAACAAATAAATTTAAAAAGTGGGAGGAATGCAGATTGAACACTCACATACACATTCATACACAAAGTAAGAAGAGGAAAAAAATTAAAAAACCAAAAGCAAGGAAACAAACAAAAAAACAATATAAACCCTGCCTTCTTGTGGCAGGTAGGTTCTGTAACTGTTCCTCTCAGCTGCTCACAGTTAAGCCCCTCAGTTGTCTCCTGCAGAACTGCAGCCTAATTCACAATTTCCCCAGTGTCAGGCCAAGGGAAGGAGGTGGTGGTGGTTGGGGTTGGTGGGACTTCAGTCCTCCCCTCCCACTCTCATATGGTCAGGGGGATTCCCTCCTGTGGGGAGGTGTGGAATTGTCTCCTCCAGATATTGGCAGGGAGGGTACCCCAGCCAGGCTTATCCTAGAGTAGAGTCCTCTTATAGCAGCTGATGTTCAGGCTCTGTCTGGGTTCATCCTTTTCAGTCATGCCCCAGCCACATGGGTCTGATGTTCAGAGCATTGCTGGCAAGGAGGGGGTTAGGTCAACCCCGGACTCATCACTGATCTCTTTTGCGGTTTTCCTCATCCTTTTTGGTCACACCCTTTGCTTCATGGCTGAAGCAGGGTAGGGGGTGGGGCACCTGAGACTCAGCACTCATCCTGTCCCTCCAGAGTTTGTGCTTTTGGTATATTCCCTCTCAGTCATGATCAATCCCTGAGTAGTTAATCCACTGGTTACAGAGATCAGGTCTGTTACTCCATGGTGAGCAGGCCAGAGCACTTCCCTCCTCAGTTTTCAAGATGGTGGCAGGGTGTCTCTTTTGTTTTCTCCATGGGGCTCTGCCTCTGGACTCCCTCCTTCACTGTATAGCACTTTTTCTAGGATAAGTCCATGAACTTAATTGTCAGAACTTGTAAGCCCATATTCATTACTATTGGCCTATTTGTTCTCTACCAAAACCATGCTGTCCTTTGCAGTATGGAACAGAGAAATTCTAGTTAGTAGGAAAAATATTTGACTTGAGAGTTCCTTGAAAACATTATCTGAGAATTATTCTCTCATACTCTTTCAGGCTCTGACAAAAAACATCAAGACTGATTCTCCAGTATTTCTATTCCAGTAACTCCTGGTTTTACCTTTGTAGCTTCCTGACACCAGTACCAGCAATTTCACATCAAATAATCAGATCCAAATAAGCAGATCAAGTACGACTCTCTTCCTCCAGTTTGAGAGTCTTCATGACTTGCCTTCTGATGCTACCTGGGTCAATATGACAAGCTGGAGCCCGTTTGCTGATAATGGCTGCTCCATGAATGCTCAGTCATTAGTCCCTGTGAATAGCACTTTCCTTTGATCTTAGATTTTAAGTTGAAGGTTAAACTAGATAAGTCTCTGGGTTACCTTCCCTCTGATGACTCCTCTCAATCCAAGGAGGTCCTCACCATGCAAGTCAAAAACTCTGCCTTTGACAGATTTATAGATTCTGGGGCTGTACATGAAATGTTCTGGAGTCACTTCCTAGCATTCATCAATAAGCAAAGTTGCAGAATATTGAAAATATTATACAAAAATGACATGATGTCCACAACCATATCAAAGTGCAAATAGTCCTCTGCATGGGCTCCCAGTCACAGGACAAATGGTGTTCCCATCTAAATAAATGCATTAGGGCACCTCAAGGAGCTCAGAGAAACCACAGAAGATATGAAAAACAAAAGCAAAAACCCAGGGCAATTGAAACACAGAAAACAATGATCTACTTAAGCCAAGTATTCTAATGGAATACTGGATATGGAGTCTGGGGGTTGTTAAGGTGGGTAACATGCAAATGTATACTTTTCATGTTGATTAGCTGATCTTCATTTTTTCTTACTTTATTATACTACAATCTTGTTTACTTCAAAAAAGTTCTTTAGTATTAAAGGAAGAGCAACTCCCATTCCATACAATTACTTTCACTTGATCCCTGAAAAATAACACAGATATAAAATCTCCATTCATTTTAGTTAGATTTTATAAGTAAAAAAGTTGGATCAGTTTTCCCTTCCATCAGATGATAATTAATGATTTTTCCCTCTGGAGAAGACTATTTATTTTCTGCCTTTCAACCTAAGCATTATTTTCCCTACTGTCTCCACTAATGTCTTAAATGGCAACTGAATTTGTAGTTTCATTGATAACCAGAAAATTCCCATTGCTAATAACAATACCATGGTCAGAAGAAGCATGAAAATTGCCAACCAATCAAGGGTGCATCAGGGTAGGGTCCCACACATGATTTAAGCAAGTACACCACCTTTTTGCATTTGATTTCAAAATAATTGTCTTAGTTTAAACACAATCTAAAATAGATCTGGTTTCTTGGTGAAAATATTCACCTGTTTTTTTTTTCCAGCCTTGGTTCATGTATTCAGCTAGTCGTTCCTTTCATATGACTACAGCCTCCAGCCAGGAGGAACACAAAATTCAGAGGAGGCAGTGTCAACTCTAAGTCCTGGTATTAGTGTCAACTCTAAGATCTGACTCTTTCTGTAGGGACTAAAATGGGACTATTACTGGGTCTTTATTTGAAAATGAGAGAAGTGCTGCTATATAAAAAGGAATACATTTAGAAAATCATTAAACATGTCGACTCTGATGAAGAGTTTAAAGTAAACTTTGCTTCATACTACTGTTCATTTGGTTATATAACAGGAAACTCTTCCCCAGCAGAAATTATTTAATGATTTTATTCTGTAGCAATAACCATGTGCTGTTTAGAAGCAGAACTTTATGTTAATTAGAGAATCATGCAGATAATTGTCACTCCTCTAATGTGAAAACTGCAAGGTAAAACCCAATGTCACTTGCCAGGGATCCACGAGAGAATACCAAAAAGCTTCACTTAACCAAGAACTTTGGCATCTGTTAATTGAGGAGATTCACATTTTATTATTATCCAGGGGTGTTGGAATTGAGAGCTCAACACTCAGGCACACAAGCCCTAATAAGTGTATAAGTTAAACTCATCTGGATTTGCCAAATGTCATTTAATAGATATGAGTCGGCAACTCGACAGTTCTTTGCTTTTTGCCTATCCTGAAGTGTACATTCCTTTCTGTTCAGCCTAAGCCAGGAAATCAATCTGGTTGGAAGCCATGAATTGACAAAAGTGGCACTGTAGGAGATGCTGAAAGGCTGCATGTCCCAAGTATTAGCTGTGTATAAAAAAACTTTCAGAGGAAAAACGAACCAAGGTTAGTGCTGGAAATTTTCCCATACACACACACACACACACACACACACACACACACACACACACACACACACACAGGCTTTTTCCTAGGTTTAGGTGGTTCAATTCAAGAGTTCAAAGTGTTGGGATCGCTCAGCTCAGATGCCAGATGTCAGGTCCTATAAAAATGCCCAATAGTAGCTATCTCCAACTCCAGCTCTGTGGATACACCTGGTCTTTCACTATAACAGCAGTCTGATAATAAAGATAGCCTGTTTCAAAGTCTTGGCACTGTTGCTTGGACACTGTATGCCTTTGGTAAATCATTAGCACCTCTCAGTTTCTTCTGGATCAGGTGTGATCATGTGGATAACTTACTGTCAGCCTCCCCCTCCTCGTCTGTGTAATGGAGCACACACACCATACCACTCTCAGGGGTTACTGTCAAGAACTGACATAGTGTGGCACGTGGTGTGATTGCATTCCATGGCGGTTCTTCTCCCCAGGCATCATCCCCACTCATTCTGGCCTCGCTTTATATTCTCATTTCTTCATTAGCATTTCTTAGACAGAGTCCAATGTCACCTCTTTAGCTAACCTGGCTCCACTTTTTCAAACTCCTAAATTGGAAAAAAAAATCCGGAGAAGTGTCTCTATCTCTCTGTCTCTCTGTCTCTCTGTCTCTCTCTCTCTCTCTCTCTCTCTCTCTTTCTGTTATTCCTTCTCCTTCACAGCAGAGACACTTAGTTTTGAAGGGTTTGGTTCCCTTCCTGCTGTATTAAATTTTATTTTAGGACCAAAGGAATTCTAAGCAGGTTTAGAAAATCTGCGGAAGACAGGATGAATATTGTATTTACTAGGAGAAGAGATTTACGCTGACTACCCCAGACCAAGATTGTACTTACTTTAAAAGATAATGCTTTGCCATAGTGATAGTTTTATCTTTCATATCTTTAAATGGGTGGAAAACAAATGGAAATTTGCTTTCTCAGCTTTTCAATGACAGTGTGTTTTTAATACACACTTTGTTTCAACAGGATGCTGTGTATTTAGGTCTACAGAATTCTGAGCATTTCTAAATCCTGTTGTGTACATGTGGTTTGACAGTTGAAACACTTTGTCTTTTTTAGCATTTGGTGTTTACTTATTATTACAGAGAAAATGGTAGCCAGGTATTCTTTCTCTATTCTCTGCCACAAAGTCTTTTAGAATTTAAATTTCTTATCATATATATGGTAGCCCTGCTTTGGAAACACTGGCGATAGGGGAAATATGTACTTATTCAAACCATCTAATTGACAAATAATTGACATATGCTCATCCATATGTTTGGGGCCTGTGAAACCTCTTCCTCAGAACACTAAAATTTCACTACAAGTAACTTACCTTAAAGTCCATCCATACTGAAGGATACAACCATGAAAATGTGTCTTTGAGTGTGTGTGTTTGCTGTCCGTCTCTTAGAATAGTTTTTTCATATGCTAATTCTGTCATTTAATAAAATTTCATTTTTTTCAGTAAACCTGTAACCTTATGTCTTTTTCAAACCTTGCCAAGTGGCAAAAACCTCTTTGTAGAGCTACCTATAGTTCTCAGATCTGCTGATTTCTGCTTTGTGAACTTCCAAGAATAGTGGAAAAGAGAATATGCGCAGGCAGGAAAGTAATGTTACACTCTAAGGCACTTTCCTTTAAATCTAGTGACAGCACATTCCAGGGCAGATAACTTGATGCATCCTGGTTCCTTGTTCACATAGCTCATAGACACATCAGATTTGGTTGGCTCTTTAGTAAGACTAAAACATGGGAACATATTCATCTCTAAATAAATAGTACTGCTTGTTTCTTCTAATGGCTTCTCAGCTAATTGCTTCTAAGCACACTAACCTTTGCAGTTTTAATTATGGAAGCTGGTCTCCTCTGTGAAAGGGTTCTTATAGTATAAAATAGGCAGACGTCTGACACAGTTCCACAATGCTTGTTACTTTGAACATCATTTCAAGTAGCTTACAGTATATCAGCATTAGCTCTAGAATTATAAATGAGATCACATAAACTGCTAATGTATTAGTATTTGTGTGTGTGCTTAAGACAAAATGTTATTAAATACTTCTTGTGTGACAGAATTGTGAGTTGTGATCATGCCACTGCACTCCAGCCTGGGCAACAGAGTGAAGCTCTGTCCCGCCCCCCAAAAAAGGTTTGCCAGGCACAGTGGCTCATGTCTGTAATTCCAGCACTTTGGTAGGCCAAGGCAGGAGGATTGCTTGAGGCCAGGAGTTTGAGATCAGCCTAAGCAACATAGTGAGACTTCATCTCTACAAAATAAATAAATAAATAAAGTAAACAAGCAAACAAACAAATAGCTGGGTATGGTGGTATGCACCTGCAGTCCCAGCTGCTTGTGAGGCTGAGGAAGAAGATAGCCTGAGCCCGGGAGGTCAAGGCTGCAGTGAGTCGTGACTGTACCACTGCACTCAAGCCTGGGTGACAGAATGAGACTCTGACTCAAAAAAAAAAAAAAAAAAAAAAAAGAAAGAAAAAGAAAAAGAAAAAAAGAAAGGAAAGGAACGGAAAGGAACATTCTTCCTGGAAATACAAAGAGAGGAGACAGTCATTAGAGAAGGGTTTTCACACTCACAGTTTAAAACTGGGTCTATTGCCAATACAACTAGAAAGCAATTTCAATAGAACTTCTACCTTCGGAAGGGCAGTACAGCTCATTTCATCGCAACACTGAATCTAGCTTTTGCATATTTTGGAATACTAACATATAGTTTTTTTTTTTTTTTGGTTTGTTTTTAAATGAAAACTACATACCCTTTACTAGGTTTTGGAATTTTTTAAAACAAAGACTTGCATTTTAAAACATCATAGAGTTTTTAACTGACAAATTTGGAAACCAATCTGAATTGGACATACTATGGGATTCAATGCACAGAAGAGGTTTCCTCATATTGCTATATTAGCATGAATTTGACACCCAACTTGAAAACAATACCATAAAAATTTCTTTAGAGCCACTTTGAAATTGCAATATTGCAACAAAACCCCAGTTAAACAAATGCCCATTAACTTGTTACTTAAAATATAGACTGAAAAGCCAACAGACATTTTTTGTGTGTGCATGCAATTGCTTTCATAAACAAATTGTAGGTTGGAATAAGGAACTCCTAGTTTATCATGTTGGAAACTGTCTTCGCTGCTGTAAGCTGTTAAAGTGAGCCTCCTTTAAGATCTGGTTGATGTAGGAGTAAGGACCCTGGCATAGAGAGTGCCCCTCGTACAAGAACTGAGGGATATTCATGGTGGGTCCAGTAATGATCTGGTTGCTTTCTGGTCCACTTGCTCTCTCTGGGTTATTAATGCAGCAGCTGCTCCTCTCATTATCACTGCTTGAAGACTGGAAAGAGAGCAACAAAAAGAGGATTGTTATTATAATATTTTTTCGACTTGGCTTAGAGCATAGCAACTTAATGGTTTTTATAAAGTACAGCCACTTAAGAGTTTATTCTATCCTCACAACAACCCTTTAATTAAGTTGGGATTCATAGTCCTTGTTTTATAGATGAGGAAACAGATCACTAACTTGTCCAAAGTCACATAACTTAGAACTGACAGGGTGAAGATTCAACTACGAGCCTTCCAAATCCCTTCACATATCCTCTGCCCCTTCTTGCACCATTAATTCCAATAACAGCATCAGAGAAGTAAGTTCTTATCCTCCATGGGAAAGCATCAATTAATGCTACAAGATGTAGTTGAAATAATGACCATAATAAGTAAGATGGACTGTGGGTATAATTTAAAATGAAGCAAATAAGTAGTTACATACATACATTTATACATACACATATGCATACACACATATATACAAATGTACAGTGATTTTGTACATATCTCCTGATAATGGACATATATGGTCCTCCTATATCAATTCAAAACTACACACATATCCTGAAAGGCATTTGACATACCTTTAATGAAAGTTATGTGTTAATTATTGGTATTATTGATGGCTAACATCCATTGTACTTCAGTACTTATAGATTTGATAGAATGTGTAAATATACTCTTAAAATTTTTTTATTCATTGAACTAACATTACCCAGAGTCTTTGTTATATTGGAGAAGCCATTCAGGAATCCCTGAAAACAGTCATTTTCAAGAATTTCCTGCCTCCCAATGTTAGGATTCTCAAAGGAGAAGGTAATGGCAAGGACTCTTGTTCAAATTACAATATTTGGCCAGGAGTGATGTTCATGCCTGTAATCCCAGCACTTTGGGAGGCTGAGGGGGGAGGCTCCCTTGAGCCAGGAGTTCAAAACCAGTCTGGGTGACATAGTGAGACCTCATTTTTACAAAAAATTTTTAAAAAATTAACTGGGCATGGTGACACATGCTTATCGTCTCAGCTACTTGGGAGGCTGAGGCAGAAGGATATCCTGAGCCCAGGAGGTCAAGGCTACAGTGAGCCATGATTGTACCACTGCACTCCAGCCTGGGTGACAGAGTGGGACCCGACTGAAAAAAATTACAATAGTTAACAATGTTTATATCATATTTCTTACAAGACAATCTTTCCAAAGGTAGCATTAATAAGACTTAATCTAAGAATGGTCAAAGTCCATAGGTCATTTGGAGCTATTCACACAGTACACTGCCCACAGGTACAAATAGAAAACCTAAGTTCAGGGGTCAGGGAAGACGGTGGCCCAGCCAGTCAGACTATACAAGTCCCCATGTGAGTGAGTGAGTATATGGAAATTGTTGTGTAGGTGCTGGTGAGCGAGTGGGCATGTGACCGGCTGACTGGGTGAGGGCTAGGGAGTTAGTGGCCAGGGCTCACCTGGTGCAGCGGCTGGTGCCACAGAATCTGGGCTTGGACCCTAGCAAATCCCAGGACGCAGAAGCTGAGCGCCATTTTCTCTTTCTCTTTCTTTTCTTTTTTTCTTTTTTAATCAACAAACCCTCCCTGGCAAGAAAACACTAGGTGAGACTGTCTAAGTGGGGCTCGTGAGTGGGTGACCAGGCCCCTGGTGCAATAGCTGGTGCTGCAGCATCTCTACTTCATCCCTGGCTCTTCCTGGGTCGCAGAAGCAGAGCACCATTGTTTTAAAAAAAAACAGACAGAAGTTTTCCATCAGAAAAGCGGCAGGGAGACACTGTTGCCCCAGGTGCTCCCTCACCATTGAAGCAGGAGAGAGACTACTCCAGGCTTTGCCTCATCACTTCAGCCCCTGCAGGGTGCTGGAAGGGGCTGCGGACAGACTCAAGAGGCAAGTTCCCACAGAAGAGGACAA
Organism: Tarsius wallacei; assembly: GCA_963574415.1. Classification (NCBI taxonomy): domain Eukaryota; kingdom Metazoa; phylum Chordata; class Mammalia; order Primates; family Tarsiidae; genus Tarsius; species Tarsius wallacei. Next base: position 10,647 of record CAUYQG010090129.1, read on the forward strand.
GAGAGGCGCCCCACCACCATATTGAAGGTGGGGCAGGAAAGTGCTCCCACTTGCTCACCATTGACCAACAGATCTGATCTCTGTGACTGGTGGATAAACTACTCAGGGCTTGATCGTGGCCCAAAAGGAATATTCTGAGAGCACAAACTTCAGAGGGACCTGACAAGTGCTGAGTTCCAGATGCCCCGCCCCCTACCCCTATCCAGCTGTGGGACAAAGGGTGTGGCTAAAAAAGGAGGAGGAAGAACTCCAAAGAGATGAGTGGTAAGTCTAGGGTTGACCCAAACCCCCTTCTTCCCAGCAATCCTCTAAACGTCAGACCCACACAGCTGGGCCATGACTGAGAGGGGCAAACCCAGGCAGAGCCTGAACGATAGGCACAATAGGAGAACTCCATTTCAGGATAGGCCTGGCTGGGGCATCCCAGTGAGAGTACATACCTGGGGAAGAGACAGTCCCATACCTCCCCACCAGAGATCTCCCTGACCATAGGAGAGTGGGAGGGGAGGACTGCAGTCCCACCCACCTACACTGTACCTCCTCCTTCCCTGCTTCATTCCCTGAGGAGAGAGTGAAAGAGGTGGCTCTGCAGGAGGGACTTGATTAGAGGAACAATTACAGAGCCTGCCACAAGAGGGCAGTTTTTTTGTTTGTTTGTTTTTGTTTTTTAAATTTTCAATTATTTTTTAATTAAAAAAAACTTGTTTGACTGTTTGCTTGTTAGTTCATCTATATTTAAAATATTTTTCTTTTGTGCATGAATGTGTATATGAGGGTTTGTCCTGCATCCCCACAAAAATTTTTTTTTACTTTTCTTTTCTTTTTCTGTTTTTCTTTGTCGTTTTCTGCTTATGTGTGTATATGAATGATTGAGTGTTCATCTTTCAATTTTGTTGTGGTTGTTGGTTTTTGCTCTTTTGTTCTTCTGGGTCTTTTTTATATTCATTTTTTACAGTTTAAGGGGTATGTCAATATATGTGTGAGGGTTCGACCTGAATCCTGGTTTTTTCCCCCTTCGGTATTTCTGTTTTTCTTCTCTATTCACTTTGTGCTAGGCATGTGTGTGTGTGTTTAGTTTTTTTGGGGGGGTCTTTTTGTTGCTGACTCTTGTTTCACTTTGTTGTTATTCTAGTGTGTTTGCAGTGTGTGTGTATGTGTTCAATTGCTTTTGCATTGGTTTCTGCTTTGCATCATCATATAGAGTGGTAGTGGGGAGTGGGTCTCAGGGAACACATACCACAATAAGTGAACATTTTAATTTGCAAGTAGTATCTAATTACTAGCACCTCATCCCCCACTTTATTCAAATTTCAAAAACTACAAGAAACAGCAAAGCTTCCCATCCACCAACCTACTCCAAAATAGAACAAATCCAGAGCCCAGATCAGGGAAAAATAGACGTCTGAGAAAACATAAGAAGGGAAAGTCTCTCCCACTGACACTGAAAAACAGAACTAAAGAGAAAAACAAGAGATCTGTCACAAATGAGGAAAAGTCAAAGGAAGACCTCAGGCAATTTCAAGTGTACCAAAGATAAAACTCCTGAAAAATCAGACCTTGGGGCCCGAACAATGGAAGTCACCAATGACTGTCCCCAGAATACAACAGGGATTAGGGAATGGATGGAAAGAGTGAATAAGACTCAAGAAAGACAAGATGCAACACTGAAAGAACTTGTAACAGAGATTTTGGCAAAGATGACAAGGATGGAAAGCAGAATTAATCTGGCTGAAGACAGAATCTCAGAACTTGAAGACCAGAATATGGCAAAAAACATAGAAAGAAGACTCAGAAAGAAAGAACAAAGCCTACAACAGATGTGCAATTATATCAAGAGGCTGAACCTATGGCTGATCGGTATCCCAGAAGAAAGGGAAATGATAACAACTTGGAGCAAGTATTCCAGGAGGTAATCCAAGAAAACTTTCCCCATCTCACCAGAGATGTGACCACCCAAGCACAAGAGATACAGAGAACACCCACAAGACATCAAATGAGAAGACCAACCCCTAGACACATAGTAATTCACCTACTCAAAGAGGACACAAAAGAAAAAATCCTAAAGGCAGCAAGAGAGAAAGACTACCTACGGGGATAACCAATAAGAATAATAGCAGGCCTAACAGCAGAAACACTACAAGCAAGAAGGGACTGGAGCCCTATAATCAAAGACCTCAAAGATAAACAATTTAAACCAAGAATTTACTATCCAGCTAAACTCAGCTTCATCAGTGATGGAGAATTAAAATCCTTCCCAGACATCCAATCCCTAAGAGATTATGCAGCTTACAGACCAGCTCTACAGGAGATACTTTAAAAGGTATTAAGCACAGAAGAAAGAAGAAAAAGATTGACCATACACTTCCCAAGAGAACAGAAGAGCACAGAATCAGTGGAGAATACAGCGCTACAAGAATCTAGAAAACACACACATATATTAACCCCAAAGCCAAAAGAAAACAAGCAAACAAAGGAAAAACTATAAGAACCTCATGACAGGGATAAACAATCACATTTCAATAATCAGCCTGAATATGAATGGACTTAATGCACCACTAAAAAGAAACAGAATGGTGAACTGGATAAGAAATCATGACCCAATTATTTTCTGCATCCAGGAGACTTTTCTCACTTCAAGGGATGTACACAGACTCAAAGTTAAAGGTTAGAAAATGAATTTTCAGGCAAATGGATCACAACAGAAGGCAGGAATTGCAATCTTAATATCAGACAAAACAACCTGTAGGCCATCAACATTTAAAAAGATGCAAAAGGACACTACATAATGATAAAACGTTCAATCCATCGACAAGAGATATCCATCCTAAAAATATATGCACCCAACACAGGAGCACCAGTATTTATAAAGTAACTACTAAGTAAACTAAAAAAAGATATTAACTCTAACACTATTATAGCAGGGGACTTGAATACCCTACTGACAGCCCTAGATAGATCATTGGGGCAAAAATTCAACAAGAAGATCCAGAACCTAAACTTGACACTCAACCAAATGGAATTAGTAGATACCTACAGATTATTCCACCCAACAGCCACAGAATATACATTCTACTCATCACCACATGGAACATAATCCATGATTGATCACATCCTTGTCCATAAATCAAGCATAAACAAATTCTATAAGGTGGAAATCCTGCTATGCACATTCTCAGACCACAGTGGAATAAACATAAATATCAACACCAACAACATTTACCCAAATTCCACAAAGACATGGACACTAAACAGCCTGATGCTGAACAACTACTGGGTCAGCACTGAAATCAAAGCAGAAATTGAAAGATTCCTGGAAACAAATGAAAATGAAGAAACATATTACCAAAACCTCTGGGATGCCCTGAAAGCAGTTCTCAGAGGGGAATTTCCATCTCTACGAGCACACATCAAGAAAATTGAACAATCAGAAGTTGAGAGCCTAACAAATCACCTAAGGGAGCTGGGAAGAGAAGACCACTAAAACCCCAACTTTAACAGAAGAATTCAAATCACAAAAATAAGAGCCCGAATACGGGACATGGAAGACAAAAAAATCATAGAAAACATCAACAAAACAAAAAGCTGGTTCTTTGAAAGG
>CAUYQG010090131.1:0-15885 GCA_963574415.1 Tarsius wallacei
GTGCACCTGTAGTTCCAGCTACTTGGAAGACTGAGGCGTAAGGATCGCCTAAGCCCAGCAGGTTGAGGCTGTGATGGCCGTGAGTGTGCTACCGCACTCCAGTCTGGGTGACAAGAATGAGGCTCCAACTCAAAAAAGAAAAAAAAAAAAAAAAAAGAAAGAAAGAAAGCAGGAAAGCAAAGAAATCAGCAGTGGTAAGATATTTATACCACAGGAATTGGCAAGCAGGTCTTGTTTATCTCTAGAGCACTGGATGTTAAACATTAACAATATACCACTAGGTCTGATAATGCCATTTCTTTGAGTTGTTCCCCAAACTCTAGGGTGGTAGCAGCCTCTCTGCTGTTATTCCCTCAGTTGTCTCAACTTCTCAGCCCTTTCTTGCTTTGTATAATTATTTTCTTGTATTAAATCTCTTCTTCCGAGATAGATAGAATAGTTTGTTTTTCTGATGGGATTTTTGACTGATGTCACAGGACACCTAACCTGGACTTGAATATTCAGATCCTGAATAGTCAGGGAAAGATCTTCATGTACATTGTACAGGTAAAGTTTGGGCCTCCCTTTTCCCCACTTCGCCTGGTTTGAGATCAGGTACGCTTATTGATGTTATGTGCCCCCACCTCCCCTGGCAGTGTCCCATTGCTGCCAATCTCTTTCTTATGGTATTATGATAAATGTTCAGGGTCCGCTTATGAGTGAGCACATGTGGTACTCAGAACTTTGTTTCTGTTCTAGATCACTGAGTATTATAGACTCTAAATCCATCCAAATAACTGTGCTTATTTATGGCTGTGTAATATTCCATTGCATATATGTGCCACTTTTTTTTTTTAAATCCAGTCCACTTTAAATGGACAACAGGGTTGGTTCCATGTTTTTGCTATTGTGAATAATGCTGCAATAGATATGCACATGCAGGTATCTTTTTTATAGAGTAATTTGAGTTCTTCAGCATATATTCCCAGAAGGTGGGTTGCTGGGTCATATGGAAGATCGATTTTTAGATCTTTTATGAATTGCCACACTGTTTTCCACAGAGGTTGTACTAGCTTACACTCCCACCAACAGTATAGAAGCATTCCCTTTTTCTTGCATCTTCTCCAGCATCTGTTGTTTTTTGAGTTATTGATGATGGCCGTCCTGACTGGAGTTAGGTGGTATCTCAGTGTGGCTTCGATTTGCATTTCTTTGATGATTAGCGAGGTTGAGAATTTTTTCATGGATCTGCTGGAGGCTCATATGTCTTCTTTTTAGAAGTGTCTATTCATATCTTTTGCCATAAAGCATACGAGTAATGTACCTATTTTAAAATAATAAAATGGATATAGCTAGGAAACTAGATGTGAGGAGAAGGAAAAGGCATGATTTAGCATACGGTCCAAGTTTTTTGGTTTGAGAACGTAGGTGGATAATGGTGCCATTTGTTAAAAGAGGAAGCAGAGGCAGAGGAACAGGTTCAGGGGTGGGGGTAGAATTCTGAGTTTGAGGTGCTTATAGAGGGAAGCACCCAAGGATAGATATCCAGTAGGACCTGATGGAATCTAAAACACAGAGGGAATATCTACTCCTGAAATTCTCCTTTTTCTGTTCCCTCAGTTGCCTTGCTCAGTAAATTATCGGATTTTTCTCCTGTATCTTCCAAGTGCTATTCTAAGTTTCATTTACATAATGCCCTGTTCTCTCTTATCTTAAAAAAACAAAAGACCACATTCCAAACTAGCTTCTGCTGGATCTTTCTTTTCTCCTTCATGCGTAATTTTGTTTCCATGATAACTGTTTCTGCTTTCCCCTCTCTCATTCCTCCCCAATCCATTGAAACCTGGCTTCTACTCTCACTTCTGAAAGTGATCTTGGCAACAACAATGACTTGCTTATTGCTGATGCCATCGGGTTCGGGTTCCCAGCTCTGAGTGGGCCAGAGGTGATAAATTCTGATGAAAGGCCAGTCCATAGCACATATTCAACAAATGGGAGTTGTTCTTATTATGGTTGGGCTGAATTAAATTATTTAATGTTACTGCTAAATTTTCTTTTACTTAAGAGGAGTTATCTTTGCAATTCATCACTTTGTGAGACCATTTCACTTAATGAATTTTTGTTTCTAATTACCTACCATTTAAACAACTGGAGAATTCAGTGGGGAAAAGAATTCAAGTACTTAGCTTCCCATAGAAAGAATAAAAATATAAACTCCATAAAAATGGTTTGACTAAGTGTTCACCTTTCAACTAGTGTTTGTATCATTACGCAGTTTCAAACAATGCAAATCGCCTTAGGGGAATGAGAGGTTAAAGCATTTTCCTCAAAACTTTCTATGTTTTCTTGTTATTCCCACAAATAGCTAGTAATCTTTAGTAAGGAACAGAAATGGAGAATAAGGGTCATTTACTAAGTGGCATGTTTGATTTATAGTCTGATAGTTGCAAAGAATTAGTGGTGTATTCATATTTCAATAGCTTACAGCATACAAGGCATAGCTATAGTGATGAAAACTCTCTCTCAAATCACATCTTTGCCAAGTATAAAAGAAATGCACCTTTATAGAACAGGGTGACCTAATCACACAAGATCTACAAATGAGATATGATACCTTATTTCTTACTTTTTAATTTTGTTTTTTAAAAGAGCACTTTCTACTTTGTAGAAACTTTTAATTTTGAAAGCCAGGCATTGCCATGTGGACATTTGTAATCATATATGCTCAGATTTAATCCTGTGTCACAACCAAAAATCTCATGCTGCGAAGCAGAAAAACCACAAGGCTCTCTTGAAATTGTTGGTAAACTAGTGTTCTCTGTAATGTAATACCAGTAGTTAGACTGCAGAAACATTTTTAGGGTTCCTTTAAGGATGCACAGTATTTCTAATTAGAAGATTATGAGGATACAATGATCTATCCCATTTAGATCCCAAATGAAACCTTAAAGTTGATAGAATTATAGCTATAATTCCATATTACTTTTATGGAAATAATCTATTATTCTAATAGACAAAAAATTTAAAGAAACCTACTACCATATCTATCTCAAATACTCACACATAATCTCTTCATCATCACATAGAAAAGCTCTAGAAAAAAGCAGTGCAAAATGGAATCTGTCATGATACATTGATGCATTGAGTAAGAAAATTCAGAAGAAAGAAGTGCTGTAATTTAACACGAGGCATATCTGTTCTTTTACCTTCTTTTGTATTGTTCTTGTTTCTTTATGCTTTTTTTTTTTTCATACAATGAAACTTAAATTCACTCAATTAGATTATACCTAACTGCAGGATTAAAACCAGCAAATGACCAATCATATAAGCATATGAAAGAAAGAAAAAAAGGAAGCAAGGAAGGACAGAAGGAAGGAATGAAGGAAGGAAGCAAAGTATCAATGCATACTTACACACACACACACCCGTGCGCTCACGTGATGGTCCCTTGGAAATCTCTGAAATGTTTATGCTTTGCTTATCATTATTGAGTTTAATTTGTTTATTCCTCCTCTTTAGCAGACTTAGGGAGTAAGCGACGTTTCCTAACTTATGGCATTATTTCTGCAGGTCAAGAATATGCATTCTCATAAGGAATTTATGTGATTTAGGCGAAGAGCAGAGCTTCCTTCAAGTCGTTGTGTGCCACACGGTTTTCGTCAGGACATGTGTATAGGGATCAAGAAAACTGAACCACCTGGTTAAGAAGTCTTGGGGACTCTGGAAACGCTGAGCATCCCAGGACAGGAGCTAAAAATCTTCCTTACCTTTCATTTCCTTTTAAATAACCTGCAATGTTGCATAGCAGGCATTGATAACTGGAACCACTTTTCATTTGCTGGTTTAGTCTCTGTGCATCAACTGATAAATTCTTTTTCTTCCATTTCTCCCTTTCTTTTTCTTTTAAAAAAATTTTTAGTTTTAAAGATATGGAGTACAATTCAGGGTTAGGTATACAAATGTTCATTATGCAGGTACCCTTGTTGACAAGGTGTGCCCTCCTCCCCTGGCAGTTTCCTACTACTGTCAATCCACCCCCCCACCCATCCCCCGGCAGGTTCCCACTACTGTCAACCTCCTTCTTATAGTATTATGATAATTGTTCAAGGTCTGCTTATGAGTGAGAACACGTGGTACTCAGTTCTTTGTTTCTGTGATAGGTCACTCAGTATTATAGACTCTAAGTCCATCCAAGGTGCTTCAAGTTCATACTGTCCTTGTTTATGGCTGCATAATATTCCATTGTGTATATGTACCATATTCTTTTAATGCAGTCTTCTTTTGATGGGCAGCACCATTGGCTCCATGTTCTTGCTATTGTGAATAATGCTGCAATAAACATGCATGGGCAGGCATCTTTTTCATAGAATGATTTGAGTTCCTCCGGGTATATTCCCAGTAGGGGGATTGTGGGGTTGTATGGGAGGTGGATTTTTTGATCTTTTAGGAATCACCAAACAGTTTTCCACAGAGGCTGTACTAGTTTACACTCCCACCAACAGTGTAGAGGTGTTTCTTTTTCCCTGCATCTTCTCCAGCTTCTGTTGTTTTTTGAGTTATTAATGATGGCCATCCTGACAGAAGTTAAGTGGCATCTCAGTGTGGTTTTAATTTGCATTTCTTTGATGACCAGTGAGGCTGAACATTTTTCATGTATCTGTTGGCTGCTTGTATACCTTCTTTTGATAAGTGTCTATTCTTATCTTTTGCCCACTTTATAGTGGGGCTATTTGTTTTGTCTTTTTGGCATGTTTGAGTTCCTTGTAGATCCTAGATGCTAGGCCTTTGTCAGATATCCAGTTTGCAAATATTTTTTCCCAGTCTTGGGCTGTCTCCCTGCTCTCTTGATGGTTTCTTTGTCTTTGCAGAAGCTTGTCAGTTTGATGAGGTCCCATTTGTCTATCTTATTCTTATGGCATGGGCACTTGGGGTTTTGATCAGGAATTGGTTGCCAGTTCCAATTTCCATAAGGATGTCTCCTGCATTTTCTAAGGCTCTTACAGTTTGAGGTTTTACGTTTAGGTCTTTGATCCATTTAAAGTTGATTTTTGTGATAGGTATTTTAATCTTCTGCATGTGGTCAGCCAGTTTTCCCAGCACTATTTACTGAATAGGTTCTCCTTTCTCCAGTGGTTTGTAGTGGAGGCTTTATCAAAGATGAGTTGGTTTAGAAATTGAGGTTTTGCTTTTGGAATCTTTATCCTGTTCCATTGGTTTTATATGTGCCTGTTCTTGTACCAGTACAGGCTGTTTTGATTATTGTAGGTGTATAATGTAGTTTAAAGTCTGGGAGTGTGATATCTCCAGCTTTATTTGCCTAATGCAAGACAAGAACTTAAAATGTCATTTATTACTACTTTTTCCTTTTTTGTTTTTCTTTTATGAGAAATATATAAATCTATTCTTATGAAAACATTAAATAATGATTATACCTGGGTGTGGTGGCTCACACCTGTCATCTCAGCACTCTGGGAGGCCAAGGCGGAAGGATTGCTTAATACCAGGAGTTCAAGACAAGCCTGGGCAACATAGTGAGATCCCCATCTGTACAAGAAGAGGATGAAGATGAGGAGGAGGAAAAGCAAGAGGAGGAGAAGGAGGAGCAAGAGAAGGAGGAAGAAACTAGGTGGGCATGGTGGTGTATTCCTGTAGTTTCAGCCACTTGGGAGGTTGAGGCAGGAGGATCACTTGAGGTCAGGAGTTTGAGGCTAAAGTGAGCTAGAGTCATGCCACTACACTTCAGCTTGAATAGAGCAAAAACCTGTCTTTAAAAAAAATTATATGATTAAAGAAGTATGTAAAGTCAAATGTAAAACAACTTCTTCAGAGTTCCTTGCTTTCCACAGACACTCCCTTTGGCAGATAATAATTTGATGTGTATAATTTTAGTTCTTTGTCTAGACATTGACATGCATTTGTGTATCAAATATACACATACACACACCTCTATTTATAAATTTACACACATATGTATTGTTTTTTTTTTTTCTTTTTTTTTTTGAGTTGGAGTCTCACTCCGTCGCCCAGACTGGAGTGCAGTGGCCGCTCCCGGCCACCGCAGCCTCGACCCGCTAGGCTCCGGCGATCCTTCCGCCTCAGCCTTCCAAGCAGCTGGAACTACAGGTGCGTGCTACCACGCCCGGCTAATTTTTTGATTTATTGTAGAGATGAGGTCTTGCTTGCCCAGGCGGGTCTCGAACCCACGGGCTCAGGCAATCCACTCACCTCAGCCTCCCAAAGGCGCGAGATTACAGGCTGAGCCACCCAGCCTGGCTGTTTACTAATTTTTAAAAAAATTTTATTTTATTTTAGAGTTGCGGGGTACATGTGAAAATTTACTATGTAAGTAAATTGCAAGCAGGTGAGATTTGGGCTTCTAGTGAGCCCTCTCTCCCTCTGAGAGTGGACCTGGGACCCAGTGTGTGGTTGTGTACCCCTTTTTTCACCTCTCGTTTTCCCTCCTTCCTTCAGCAGTGTCCAGCATCTGTTGTTCCCACCTTTGTGCTCATGTGACTAGTAATCAGGACAGCATGAGTGAGAACATGCGATATTTAGTTTTCTGTTTCTGTGATAGTTCATTTAGTATGATGGTCTCCAGCTGCATCCATATTGCTGTAAAGGACATGATTTTGTTCTTCTTTGTGGTTGCATAAAATTCCATTGTGTATATGTATCACATTTTCTTTAACCAGTCCACTTTTGATGGGTATCTGGATTGGTTCCATAATTTTGCTATCGTGTATAGTGCTGCAGTGAACATATGTGTGCAGGTGTCATTTTGGTAGAGTGATTTTTGCCTGTCTGGGTATATTCCCAGAAGTGGAGTTGCTGGATTGTATGGTAGCTCAATTTTAGTTCTTTGAGAAAATGCCACAGTACTTTCTACAAAGGTTGAACTAGTTTATATTCTCACCAACAGTGTAGAGTGTTTCCTTTTCTCTGCAACCACACCAACACCTGTTGTTTTTGGACTTGTTAATGATAATCATCCTGACCAGCATAAGGTAGCATCTCATTGTAGTTTTGATTTGCATTTCTCTGATGACCAGTGAGGCTGAGCCTTTCTCTCTTCTGAGCTCGTTTCTCAGCCTATACTTCAGAGCTTTGTCTCCGATGACATTTTGTTTATCAATTATTCCCCCCTCTTAATTATAACTATTGTGTTTTTCTCTTCTGTGGACCTTAAAAACACATTTGAGTCTCTCTTATTCCAAAAAATTATTTTGAGCCTGCCTCCATCTTTAATGTTCTTTTTTTCTGACATCACAAATCTTACGGAAAGTCTGCATCTATTATAACCTCTCGCCCTAATTCAGTGCTTTGTCCTCTGGATGCTCTCTTTGGTCACAGAATTGAAATGGCTTATACTATAGTTAGATCAATGGTCTCCTCTTAGTCCTCATCTTATTTAACCTCTTTGTGGATTTTCGTAGTGATAACTAACCTCTCCATCCTGAAAGTTTCTTCCTATTGGTTTCTGACATTGTTTTGGTTTTCTTCTTGCCTCACTAAGCACACTAGTTCTATCTTTGCTGCATCAGCTTCTTCCCCTTTCCCCCTGAGTTATTTTGTTCTGCAGAGATTAGGCTTGGACTGCCATTTCTCTTCACTTTATGCACTCTCTAGCCAGTTTCATTCACCCTCAGTGATAGTTACTATCAATTTCATCAGCCACCCAGTCCCCCTTTCTGCCCTGCATCACACCTGTTTTGCCAAATTTCTATTGAGTATTCTCAACTTGATGCTCAAAAGCACTTCAATAAAACATATCTGAAATAGATCTCATTAGTTTTCTAATACCTCCATTCCCCAAGCTTCCTCCTTTTGCTTCCATTACCTCAGTTAGTGGCAATTCTATCTACATATTTTCCTAAGCTAGAACCATCAGGGTCCTTTGTTGACTCTTTCCTTACAACTAAATTGCTCTTAATTCTTGCCCCTTCTAACAGAAATTTATCTACACAATTAGTCCCTTTGTCTCTACATCAATCTCCATATAGACTGGCTTCCTATTATCTCTCGTCTGATTATTGCAGTATTCCTGTAGGTGATCTTCTCAGTTTTAGCTTCTTATTGTCTAGTCCCAATAGACTCCTTACCCAATACAACTAAAGTCTTCAAAAGCAACTTCTATTGCAATACACTGTTTACCCATTAGTAATAAAGAGTTCCTGCTGTTAGAAGATCATGCACTCAGAAGAGACTCATGTATAAATGGTAGAATGCAATGCAGTAAGTGAATAAGCACAATGCTAGTGTTATGAGAAACATGAAATAAAGTTGGTTGGCATCTGTCAGAGTTGAGGCCTAGGTCTCTGGATCTCTACTGTGACATTTCCTTCACTGTAGCAGTAGCATCAACATTTCTTATACCAGCTACTCTGTAGAGGACATTACCCCTTTGTTTTGGTGATGGTAGAAGGTGTTTATTGAACCTGTTGCATATTTTTCCCTAGTGCATTGGCATAATGAAGTTCAGGTGAGAGTACTGGTGAGAAGTGGTCAGATTTTGGATGTATTTTGAAGGTAGAGACAACAGGCTTTGCTAATTAATTGTATATTGAAGTATGAGATAAAAAGTGGGATTAAAGATGATGCCAGAATGTTGGACCTGAGTAACAGGAGGAACAGAGTTGTTATTTGCTGAGATGGGGAAGATCACAGGAGAAACATGTTTGGCAGCAAGGTGGAGATGGAGTTCAATAAATTAGGGGTTCAAGGAATCAGGAAATCAGTTTATGATATGCAAATTATGAGACATCCATTTATATCCAAGTTGGAAATGTGGAGTTGGGCATAACAAACTGGAGTGTAGAAAAGAGATCAGGTATAGAAATATAAATTAATGATTACTAATTATTGATATTTAAAACATTAGGATTAAATGAGCTGCCCTAGGAAGGGAATATAGAAAGAGGATATTCTGGAATAACCCTCAGGGACTTCAACGTTAGAGATTGGGAAGGTAAGAAAAATCCAGTAAAGAAGATAGAGAAGAGACAACTATTGAGGTAAGGGGACCCAAAAGAGCATGGCATCTCAGAGAACAAATGAATAAGGAGTTTTAAGGAGGAGGCAGTGATTAGATGTGACAAATGCTATTGATAGTTCAAGTAGGAAGAGGACAAAAAAATTTACCACTAGATTGAACACTTGGGAAGTCATTAGTGACCTTAACAAAAGCAGTTTCAGTGGAGAATTAGAGGGAAAAAGCATAGTTGGAGTAGGTTTAAGAAAGACTGAAAGGGAAAGCTACAAACAACTCTGAAAGGACTTCTGGTATAAAGGGTGTCCAAGAACTGGAACAGCTGGAGGAATACAGAGATTGGAATGAAAAAGGAATGAGACAGGCAAGAAGGGGACAAATTGAGGAGCCAAGTTCTTGAGCTGCTGGGGTAGAGATGGGATCCAATACCCAAGAGAAGGGATTGGCCTTATGTAGAAGCCCAGAACCTTTGGAAAACTGGTGAATGAAAGGATATACAGTTGTAAAGTCAGGCCTTGACATGAAGGGTTTTGAATAATATTTTTAAAGTTTTGATTTTATTATATAAGACATAGGGAATCGCTGTATATTTTGAGCATGAGAATGATATGATTGGAGAAAGACATGTTTCTGACTATGAACTGCCTTCAAGCTAAAACTTTAAAAATGAGTAACTCACACTGTGCTAGAACCTTCCTTCTAGTGACTCTCTTGCAAATTTAGCCTGTTTTTATTCATTCAAGGTCATTTTCCCACTTGTTTTATGATGTTTTTGCATTTTGTCCAGAGTTTATAGTTGTTATCTGCAGACAGATCTGATCCAATATGTGCTCCCCAGCCATAACAGAAACAAGAATTGAGTCTTTGCTATTTGCAAAACATGCCAGTTGCATGAACTATTTCACTTCAGACACAGTTTCTAGATCTTTGAGCATCCCTTCTGGTCTTCCTCCAGATGCCAGTTATGGGTGAACCTCCCAAGTTGGCGGGCTTTAATTTAGATCATATTATCATGGTAGTATATCACACTTTCCAACCAGATAACTTTATCAGAAAGTATTTTGTGCTCAAAACACATAGACTAGACATTGAAAGGAAGGATCTAGGTACTGATAACATTTTTTTGTTCAACTTGTTTCTAAGGCAGACCTTGGCTCTGAAACTTGATTACATCACTTTCAAGTTCCACATGTGTTCACTTTATGCACGCATATTACATGACCAGCAATTCTCCAATAAGGGTAACATTGTTTAAATTATGTTTTTAAAATTCTCTCTACAATAATTAATAGGAATAAGCCATATATACACCTAAATAATCCCAGTATCATTCCCCACAAATCAATTTATATTTACTCAGCTTGATAAATCAATGGTAAATTAACCAAGTCATGACATAGAAAATGAAAGCTGGATAACACCAAGTCACTGACTCATTTAAGACAAAACTATTTGAATCTCTTTTTAAATGGGAGTACCCATTTTCTGATGCTAGATATTCAAGCAATGGCTTGAAAATCATGTTGATCAGTATAAAATCTTCCAAGGCTCCTACATGTTTAGCATAGCTTGCATGTAAAGCCTCAAGTCTCTATGATTTTTGACAATAATAGACTAGGCTTTCTATAATGTGATGAGTAAAGAATTGAATGACTATTAACTGAGAACCCAAGGGAAATATAAAAATGATAAACTTATTAAATAGGACATAATTGGACAATACTGGGAGTTTAAGAGCATTATTTTAATCTGTTAGGAAGTCAGTAGTGTGGCTGAAACACTGATCAGAACTCAGATCCATGTTTCAGGAAAAATGACATATTATTAATGTTTTCAGCTGAGTTTGTCAAGATTCATAACAGGAAACAGAATGGGAAGTATGTCCTTGTCTGGATATTAGCTCATTAATGTAGTAATTCATTCAAAAACTCTACTATGGTAAGATATGATCTGTGCAGACTGTTATTAGTCCCCAATTACCTTATTGTATTTGAAAAGAGAGAGAGAAAGAGAGAGAGAGACACAGAGAGAGAGAGAGAGAGAGAGAGAGAGAGAGAGACAGAGAGACAGAGAGACAGAGACAGATAAGGAGAGAAAGAGACAGAAGGGGAGGGAGGGAGAGCGATAAAAAGATGTTACAGGTGTCTTTGAACATGGAGGAAGGGACCATGAACCAAGGAATGTAGGTGGACTGTAGAAACTGGAATAGGCAATTAAATGAATTTTCCCCTAGAGTTTCCAGAAGGAGTACTGCTCTGCCACCCCATTTTGGACTTCTGACCTCCTATTTGAGAATATGAGATTTGGTAGGAAGTGACAAAATGTTACTCAAAAAAGTGCCATCAGCTGTCATAAATAGCTCCATAGCAGGATGCACAGGCTACAGTTGGCTATAAGAAGAGGTCAATGTATCTGTGGGGGCCACCAGACCGATGGAAGTTCAGGGAGGGAAGAAATCAGAACTCGTATGGCAGTCGAGATGAGTAACTGTTTATCAGTCAAGATGAGTAACTGTTTATCAGGCATAAATGGCAAGTCAGGAGTTGGGGAGAATTACAGGCATAAGAAGCTATTAGACCAAAGCTAGGGTGGCACAATGTAGCTTGGTTTCTTTGAGGATGTGTCAGTACTTTGGGATGGATGGAAAATCTGGGGCAAAAGATGAGCTAGGAGGCCACAGGAAAGGTCATATCAGGCAGAGTTATTTAAAGAGTAGAGGCACACAATCAGATTCAAGCTTTCAAAAATCACTCTGACAGCTGAGTGAAGGATGTTGGGAGGGAAATAGACCAGAAATAATGAGATCAGCTAAGAATCTTTTTCAGTGGCCCAGGGTTGTCAATGTCAGTTCAGGACCCACAGAGTAAAATTCTCTAAGGAGAGGATGAAAATTATGTAATTAATTATTTTCTTGTTTTCTGATGGGTTTCCAAACCTTCTTAAAAAATAATTATCTATATCACCTATAAAGATACTAAAGAAAAATGTGGGAAAATGTCTTTGGCCTTTCAACAAATTATGTGAGGAGTCAAGATGATACCTTGCTTATTTTTTAGATGTAACATCTAGAAATATACCTGAAACTGAGTTGTGGGAGTATGATATAATGGCAAAATAACTTTTACTACAGAGAAATTTTTCCTCTGAGCCAATCTAAATTTTTAAAAATAATACAGTTTTTATGTATTTCTGCTTTTGGGTGGGTAGTGGAAAATTATTTTTAACTTGCTATAATTACTAAAGATATCAGATAAACTACCAGGACCATTAATACTACTTCTTCACCTTTCGATACAAAGTTTTGTTTTCTATCCTGTTGAAGATTGTTTTTTTTACGTTGTCAACCTCCTTCAGGATAGGGTTTCAACCTTACTCTAATGAAGATGTTAACCATTCTTACCTTTGTTGAATGCATAAAAGTTTCACAAAGTACTTGCCTTTAAAATAATGTATTTGATCACTGTAACCACACTAAGTAAAAGGGCATAATTAAAAAAATTTTTTACACATGAGGAAACTGAGGAAACAATAGTTTGACCAAGGTCACTTAGTAAGTAAACATCAGGATGAGAACTTGAATTGTCTTTAATTCTCAGTATGTTTCTGGAGCTAAGATTTATTGAGCATTTACTGTGTGTCAGATGTTGTGCAGAATCTTTTACATGGACAAATCTCTTGAGGGGGCTGCTGCTGGCATGAAAAGATAAGGGACAGAAAGATTGAGTACCTAGGCACACTATTAACTTGGTGTCCTTTCCATTATATCTGGATGCCACTTCTTTGTATCTACCGAAGAATTTATCCAATGCCTTGTACATACATAGCCCTGAATAAGTATTTTTGGTTGAATTAATGAGTCTGAATATCTTAACATTTTCATATCTTTCTTTATCAGCATACTTTAAAATTGGACAGGGCCTTCAGAGCCAGTTAGGGTCTTACTGAGCTAAGCACACTGTCGTGTGGAATTAAAAGGATGCTGTGGGACAGGCCTGTAATGGTTGAGAGCAGGGACTTTGGAATAGCCAAATGAAGTCCTGACTTTGCCACTTCAAGCTGCATTTGAAGTTGGCCTCCTTGCCTAGCTTGTTTGAGCTGCAGTTTCACAATCTGTAAGAAATGTACGATGTGACCCCTCAGTGCTCTAATCTCACTTATCTTACTCTTCCCTCATGTACTGGGCTGCACATGCACCAGACATCTATTCTGCCCAAAGAGTAAAATTTATTACTGTGCCCCCAAGTCTTTGTTCTTATTGAAATGCTCTTTATCCAACTTTTCACAGTGTTGGATTCTACTTATCACTAAGCTTTCAGCTCAAATATCCTCTTGCAACTGGGGCCTCTATCCATTCTAAAGTACTGTCTCTCACCCTCTGTCCCCACAGTCAATCTCTGTCTCATAACTCTGACTCATTTCCTTCTTGACCCTTATCATCATCAAAAGTTATCTTGCATTATTATTTACTTGTGTATTATTTGTTTCATGCTACCAGAATATAAGCCTCAAAATTCTATATGGATCTCTGTATGTTCATTTTTTGGGAAGTAGGTTTTATAACTTTCATTTGAACCTGAAGGTGTTCTGTGTTCCAAACATAACATAGATTATTGATTTGAATCCTGATAGTTCACTTATTTTACCCAAATAATTTCCGAATACTCAAACATTTAGGTATTTTTTAAAATAAAGTCTTAAATATTTAAAAGTTGCTCCACCTAATATGGTAGTCACTAGCCACAGAGGTTATTTACATTTAAATTAAATAAAATGAAATAAAGCTAGAAATTCAGTTCCTCAGTTTTACAAGCTACATTTCATGTGCTTAGTAACCCCTTGTGGCTAGTGGCTACCAACTGGATAGTGTAGATATAGAACATTTCCATCACTGCAGAATGTTCTGTTTAGCAGTGCTATTTTACAACATAGCCTAGGTAGACTTATTTATGATTGTATAGGGAAAGCCTTTAAAAAACAGGTTACAAAAACAAGAAAGGAAAAACCATGATAAATTCAGTTGTAAGAAAATCAGAAATTTCTGTGTAGCAGATATCATCAACAAAGTAAAACAAAAATAACAAAAAGGGAAATTATCTGCAGTATTCATGACAGATAAAAAGTTAACTTTTGTAAGTTTATAAAAATTTCTATAATTCAATAAGAAAAATACCTTGATTAAAGATGTTTTAAAAAAGTCAAATAAGTCCAAACAATAATGACATGTCATTTTTAGTGTATTAAATTGGCAAAAATGAGTAGGTTTGGTACAGTGAAGATATGAGAAGTTGCCCTATTGATTAAATTATGTATTTTCCTGAATAAAATTGGGGTTCTAACAAAATGTGTAAAAAAAGGAATAAAAATATGTCAATATTCTTTTAAAAAATGAGCCCCCAATAGGCATCATGTTATTTGCTTACTTCTATACCTTGCTTTTTACTTCATATTCGATTTTTGAAAATTTTTCATATTAGCCCATACATATTTCATAGTATACATGTGCAATAACTTAACTCTTAATGGTAGGTATTCATCTTTTTTTGAAGCCCCTGGGATGGATCATGGTTGGTCTACATCAGTCATGGTGGTCCATTCCAGCATACCTTCTCATACCCAGCCCCGGCACTTGGTTAAGGAGTAGTGTGCGACCCTGACAGTGAGACATGAGAGAAAGTTACCAGGTGGGCTCTTGGGAAACATTTGCTTCTCTGGTTAAAAGAGATATTAATAGAAAGTGGTACCTCTACCACTGATTATGATGACACTAACTTATTTTTTATTGATAAACCATATTTTACATATTTATGGGGTATATGTAATATTTTGTTACTTGCAAAGAACACGTGATGATCATGTCAGTGTATATGAGTGTTCATTACTTTCAGTATTTATCATTTCTATGTGTTAGGAATAATTCAAGTCTTCTCTTCTATTTCTTTGAAATATACAAAACATTGTTGTTAACTATAGTAACTCTACTTCACTATCAAATAATATAACTTATACCTTTTATTTAACTCTATGTTTGTACCTGCTAACCTAGCTTTCTTCAATCCCTTCTTTCTTCTACTCTCCCTCCCAGCCTCTAGTATGTATCATTCTACTCTCCCTTCATGTGATCAACTCTTCTAACTCTTGAAAATGGGTGAACACCTGAGATATTTGTCTTTCTGTGCCTGGGTTATTTCACTTAACATAATGACCTCCTGTTTTATCCATGTTGCTGCTAATGGTATGATTTCATTCTTTTTTTATGCCCGAGTTGTAGTCCATTGTATATGTGTATCACATTTCATTTATTCATTCATCCATTGATGGACCTTAGATTGATTCCATATCTTTACTGTTGTGAATGGTGCTGCAATAAACATGCATGTGCAGGCATCCCCTTAATATACTGGTTTACCTTTGGATAAATAATCAGTAGTGAGATTACTAGATTGTGTATAGTACTACTTTTAATTTTTAAAATAAATCTCCATATTGTTTTCTATACTGACTATACTAATTTACATTCCCATCAACCGTGGATAAGAATTCCCTTTTCTCTGCAATCTTGCCAACATTTGTTATTTTTTTTGTCTTTTTAATTATAGTCATTCTAACTGGGGTAAGATGATATCTCATCGTGGTTGTGATTTTCATTTCCTGATGATTAGTGATGTTGAGCATTTTTTCATATACCTGTTGACCATTTGTATGTCTTCTTTTGAGAATTGTCTGTTCATTTCCTTGGTCCACTCTTTAATGGATTTTTGTTGTTGCTGTTGCTGAGTTGATTAAGTTCCTTGTATATTCTGGATATTAGTCCCTTGTCAGATAAATAGTTTGCGAACATTTTCTCCCATTTTGTAGGTTGTCTCTTTACTCTGTTGATGGTTTCCTTTGCCGTGCAGAAGCTTTTCAGTTTAAAATAGTTC
>CAUYQG010090134.1:0-31372 GCA_963574415.1 Tarsius wallacei
GAAAGCCGACGGCGTCGAAGGGGAGGGGGCGAGGCCGTGGGCGGGGAGGGGCTCGGGTCCAGTGACGCGCAAGGGCAGGACAGCACATTGGAGCGAGGAGGAGGAGAGGCCTAGGGCACGCTGGTCGCTGGTCGTGGGCGGGGTCGTAGGCGGGTCACAGAACCCGGCGGGGCCAGAGGAGGGGCAGAACTGTAAACGGAAAAGGGCGGGGCCTATGGTGGGGCGGGACCACTCTTGGGAGTGGGGCCAGGCTGGTTGTAGGACCGGAGTTAGGTGGGAGTGGGGCCACAGGTGGGAGCGTGGCAGAAGTCGGGCCCGGGTAGCGATGACTCTAGATGGGGCAGGTTTCACGGCTGTGGGCGGAGCCATTGAAGAGCGGGACCACAGATGGGCGGGATCACAGGTAGGAGGGGGCAGGTATGAGATGGGCGTGGCCACAGGTGGGCGGGGCTATAGGTGACTGGGCAGGCAGGGACCGCTGATGGACCCTGGGTTTCTGGACTGGATCCGCAGTCCCCAGCGCGGCGCTCTCCGACGCCCGCCTCCAGTTCCCCGTCGGCCTTGGGCGCTTGTGGCTGGCCTGGAGGCTGCGGCCGCAGAGCCAGGCTGGCCGGGGACCTGGAGTGGTCAATTACACAGCCGGTCCTTCACAAGCTGCCCCATATCCCTTCTCAGCCTCCCCAGTCCCCGACCTCCTCTTCCTGGCCACGCTGCCTTGTCCCCTCCCGGCTAGGTCCCTGGCAAGCCACCACGGCATCTGTCCCGCCTCAGGTGGCCCCCTTCTCCGCTGCGACGCGGAGCCCGGCCGTTGGTGCCTGTCCCTCTGCCCCGGGCTGCAGACTGGATCGTGCACAGGTGCTCCCCGAGCCGGCCCGGCACACCAGTCCACAGGTGACTTGGAACGCTGACTGAGACTGCTTGGGCGGCTGGGCTGCCCCGGTCGTTCTGGGGAGCAGACAAAATGTCTTGGCCGTTTTATTTCATTATCCTTTTCCACACTCCTAGGCTGAATTTTGTTTTGTTTTGCTTCTCTTACCGTCATTTCGCGAAGCTGAACTCTCCGTGTCTTATCTGTGAATCCAGGCCTATTCTTAGCATAGGGTCGTTTCTTCCTGCGCAGCATCGATGCAGCGAGCCAGCTCCTGTCACAGCGGCTGCCTCGACACCCAGCAGTGATCGCGTGGGGGCAGGGGACCGGGTGGGGGGGCTCAAGACGTCACGCTCGGCTGGACCCCCCCTCCCCCCCACGGAGCCACGGGACAACCCTGCCAGGCTTCCTAAGGCCCTGGGGTAAAGGGAGGAGTTGGTCAGGCAGCTCAATGTCTCCAAGACAGTGGGAACTTCGAACTGAGGCCCCCTGCAGCCAGGCTGCCCTGAGCAGGGCTTGTGGGACTGGACTGGGGACAAGGCCATGTCCTCTGGGCAGTCCCACCAGGTAATCCGACTTCGCACCGTTGGTCCCTTTACTGGAGGCAAGAGGCATTTCCAGGGGTCTTTGTGGAAGCCGGGTGACCTGTCAACCCTATTTCTTTCTGGACTAGTGAATGGTGGGCAGAGGGTTAGGGTTAGGACTGTGGTGTGACTTAAGTTGAGCTGGGAAAACTCAAATCCAATCTGGAGATCTCAAACACCCTAGACCCACTAGAAGTTCACTTTGTCCCCATAATCCAGCAACAATAAAAATGTACCTTAAAAGTGGTGAGGGCCTCTCTTACTTTGGGGGGGGGTAAATCTCCTCTCTCTCTCTCCCTTCTCTCTCTCTCTCTTTCTCTCTCTCTCTCTCATTTACTTTATAAATAAACTGTATTTTGTAATCTAACAAAAAAAGGGGGTAAGGTCCACCCCCCCCCCACAGTTTCTGCCTCCCTTGAGGGGTAAGAAGCCCTCCTGCCTGTAACTGTACCTCAGAGGTCACCATTATGACTTCTTTTATTAGAAACCCCCCATGGTTCCAGGGTCTCATCACAGTCCACAGGAGACCCCACTGGCACCCCCAGAGGCAGGTGAGGGTGGTGGGGATAAAGGATCTATGGAATCCACTCAGAGAGAGAAGAAGGTTCTACACTGTCCACGCCAGATGCAAGGCAGCCCTCAGCTAGAGTTGGGGATGGGTCAGGAAGAGGTATGTCCTTTTCTCTTCAAACGTCACTTTTGTAATTCAAAGACAACCTTTAAAAAAGAAAAGTCCCTGGCTGGGGTGAGAAGGGGATGTTGGTGAGCCCTTCCTGGGATGGTGGGAATCCAAGCAACAGTTGGTCAGCTGGTCACAAATCCTCCAAACAAGTGAACTCACAGTGGCAGGGGCCAGAAGGCCTCATCTCAGGAACATGGAAGACATGCAGACATGTGCCAAGCAGGGGCTTTGAAAGGACATGGTGGTCGGGGGCAATATGAAGTAGGGGAGGGAGGACAAGGCCTGCAGCCTGCTTGAATGACCACTGCAGTTGGAATGCTGGGAAACAATCCTGTGAACCAGGACCTTGCTGGAAAATTAACAAGAAGGGATGGTGGCCGACCACCCTGCAGTACTTGGACTGAAGAGGGAAGTCAGAGTCCTGGACTGCAAGGGTTTGCAGCATCCAGACTGCATGGCCTGCCTTGCCTTAACTCTGCAACCAAGGGGCCAGAGGGATCCAGAGACCCTGTTCCAGAGGCCAGAGATGGGGCGGGGGTCTGGGCAGAATGCAGTCAGTGCCCCAAAATTACAGACTGCCAGCCACCCACAGCCTGTCCCTCTCCAGGAGTCTACAGCCCCAGCTGCCTCCCTTGCCTCCTGAAAGACACAGTTAGTCATTAGGAAAGTAATGATAGTGTTTTCAGGGCAGCATGTTGGACCTTAACAACTTCCAATTATTTCCAGTTCCTGCCAACCCTGGGAAGAAAAAAAGCCACTCATCTCTCACATCCCACCCCTTGACATACAAGACAATCCCAGCCTGCTTGCTGAGAGCCAGTGCCAGTAGGCAGCCCCGCCCAGGCCACAGCAGCTGGGCCACTGCCTAACCCTCTCCAGGCATGGGGCTCCAGGTCCCAGTGCTTCCTGCCATCCTTGAGTACTGAATGCCCTGTCACCGCCCTCTTAGTCGCTGTCAGGATGGTTTTCCTGAAGAAATGCACCTGGGGGCTCAAATTTATAAATAACTCCTGGGTGTCTTGTTGGGAGGGGTATGGAGAGTGGGGAGGGAAGGTGCCTTATAATTATCATCTGTTTGGAATGATGTCAGATTGAGCTGTAGGAAGCCTCCAAGTGCTTGGCCTTCCTGATTGTCAAATATATCCTTGACACTGGAGAACTGGGAGGCGGACGTTTTATCACAGGCTGGGACATTTGGAGGGGTGGGGGCAGGGAGCCTTCTTTACCTCTATATTAGATGGCTAAAGTGTTAGGAAAATAGTTACACACGGAACAGAATGCAGTTGCAGTGATAATTAGTGCCAAAATCCTCCAAGATGTTTAAGCCTCCCCAGGAGCCTTTCACATGAAACCAGCACTCCCAGCTGCAGGTCCTCCTCTCCTCTGCCCAGAGGGAGATCTAGAGTGTTTGACCTGTGTCTGGGATGGTGTGTGTGACCTCTACTGACCTTCAGCAGACTCTACATTGGACCTTTACGCAGGGAGAATTCATGTTGCCATCATGCCAACACATACTTCAGTGTACGACACATGGGAACACCTCTTACGTAGAGGCAAACCAGCAACTTAGGGACTGCTCCCTAATATCCTCTCCATGAAGCACTGTGGCCAGAACCTCTCTTCCAAGGACCATGGCCCAGCCCCTGCTTCCCTGCACATGAGTCGCTGCCATCGCTCATAAAAAGCTGCCTCGGGGAGGGGTACTGGGTCTGCTGAGCTCAGAGAAGAGTCAGATAGCCAGAGTGATGGAGTAAAAAATCAGACAACACAGAACCAATCCCTCCCTATGCTAGCTGCCCTGGTTAAGGAAATACTACAAACAAAAAATAATTCAGACTTCAGTTTCCTCCTTTTTGACATCGCAATTAAATGTACCCAACTTAACTTACCTGGTTGCTTTTTTGTTTAATTGTACTTTTATTAATTAGAGCAATTAAGGGGGTTCTTTCCATGTCCTCTCCCCTATCTACCTGCTGAAGAAGTAGCTCCCAACCAATCAGTCAGCCACATGTGGTATCACCTGAATGGTCCCCGGCCCTGTGACTGGGGTGGGGTATGGGGGGGCACATCTACACAGGGACAGCAAAGTCATGACCAACAGGTTTCCAAGGTGCCCCAGCTTGAGTGATGGTGATAGCTAGACATAGGGCAACATACACTTAGTGACAACATGAGTACACCCTAGATCTGGCCCCAAGCAGGGGGTGGGAACCTAGAAAGAGGTCCTGGAAGTGGCCAACCTGAGGTATCCTCTTCCACTTAGGCTCCATGCCTGAGCATGCAGGTCACACTGAGCCCACGGATGAAGTGTTGTCGGTGCCTGCCGACCACATTCTGCAGCTGTGCATAGTGAGTGTCCTCACGCACCCTTCCTTGAGGCAGCCAGCCCACCAGGCTGGTTCAGACCAGACTGCCCACCTGGATCAATGCCCAGAAACTTTGGTTACCTTGAGTTCATCTTTAGTTCATTTTAATACAAAAAAAAAATCTACCCCTAGAGAGGAATCACAGCAATTTTTTACACATGCGACTTATGAAGAAGCATGTTCTTACCCTCTGCCTGCACACTAAAAACTCTACCCTTTAAACACTCAGTCCTGTGTAAGATGCTATATAAGCCATGTGCCTCTTTCAACTGAGAGCAGTTTTTCCTCTCCAGTCTACCACTCCTGGACCTTCCCTGTAGGAAAGCTCCTGAATAAAGCCCCTGTCTCCCCCATTGTCTAGGGGTCATTTATTCAGCCTCTCAGAAACAGTGCCTTCCCTTTTGGGGTCTTTGGGGGTCTGGCACTACACTGGAACAGCCAGAGCACTGCCTGAAAATGTGCTCTGGAAGGGCAGTGAGCACAGACGGGCCATCCAAGAGACACGGGAGAGGCAGACAGAGAAGAGTCCCCCATAGGTGGTGCTGTGACGGCAGGGCGCACAAACACTGTCCTCTTCAAGGCAGGCAAATTAACCCACGCACCTACGCTGCCCTGCATCCTACTTCTCCCAGAACCACACTCTGCTCTGTTTCTGCTTCCCCGTGAGACTCAGGGTTCCCTTATACACAGGCACACCCTCATGACATCCAGCCCCTTCCTTCATAGCTTGAAGCACAGAGTGAACAAAGAGATAATGGGGAGTGGGTGCACCTGCTCTGCAGTCTGGCGGCGATATGTCCTTTTCACAGAAATCAAAAGTTATCATGGGGGTACTAAGATTCAATCATTCCTGGGAGCAGATGACTCTGAACCCCAAAGGATGAAACATCCCGCGACTGAGCCTAGTCCCACATGTCCCAGCCTGTTGGTTACTCTGGCGGGTGCCTGGTTGTAGCAGAAAATAAGCATGGGGTCTCTATTATCTGGTTATGAGGAAGGGCTCAGATTTCTCCCAATTGCTCTCATCATCTCCAATGGACTGGAGTGGGCTGCCTGTGTCCTCTCGGCCCTTCACACTAAAGAGCAGATGAGTCATTGGCCTGCCCCTTGCGCTGGCACTGCTGAGACTCAGACACATGTCTCATGCTCTGGAGTCCATGAGTCATCACTGGCAGAGAGAAGGAAAGAGAGAAAGAGTCAGAGAAAAGAGAGAGTTGGAGAGGGAACCAGAGGGAGACAGAAAGGAAGAGTCAGATAAAAGCAAGAGACAAGACAAGAGAAAAGAGAGACAGAGAGGGAGAGAGAGTCAGAGAAAAGAGAGAAACAGAGGGAGTGAGAGAGACAGAGAAGGGGCGCAGAGAGAGAAGGATAGAAAGGGGAGAGAGGCAGAGAGAGAGAGGAAGGAGAGAGAGACGGAGAGAGACAGAAACAGACAGAGAAAGGGGAGAGGAGACAGAAAGAGAGAGGAAGGGGGAAGAGAGAGTGAGAACGAAAGTGAGTGAGAGAGAGAGAGAGAGAGAGAGGAGAGAGAGAGAGAGAGATTTTCCCTGGCCTCTATGCCTCAGTGCACTTGTCAGCTCTAGGAACATCCCCCTCTGTGCAGCCCCTCCCCCTGCACGCAGAGCACTCCCTTTTGTCTTACAAAAGGTTTCTAATATTTCTAATATACATGGTTTCTAATATTTTGCAATAAACTAGAAAAAAGAAAAAGCACATCTGCTCACACCTCTATGCAACAGAAACGTCATGGGTCATCTGGACTAGCCTTTATTTCGGGAAGACTTTCAGCTCGGCAGCAGCCAAACTCCACCCCTTCTCAGTGTGCTTCTGCGGGCACCATTAAGACTCTAAAATTAGAATGACTCTTTGTTTTGGTGGTGAGCCTGGCGTCACTCCCACCCCCTCCAAACCTCCACTGGGATATCAGGAACAGACTGGAAAGGAAATGCCAGGTTTCCAAATCCTGATGAGAAAGCCCTCCAACCCAGGCGGCCAGGACTGATGGGGGTGCACTACAGACGCCCTTGCTTTGCCTCCATACACTTAGCACTTTCAAACTCAGTTTTATACTTATTTACTGCTTTTCTTAAAAATTGGGGTCACCTGAAACTTCTCCATAGCCATGAATAATCCTCTCTGTCTGTAGAGATGGATTCAAACACGTGGGGCTATTTAGCATAATATTTCTATAAGAGAAAGAGGGTGGTGAAACAGGCTTGGCCCAGCCCTCCAAGCCTAGATCTAGTGTCCCGCCTATGTCATGGTCCTCAAGCGCCTGCCTTCATACTTTACTAGATTGTAAAATAAATACATGTGCATTTAGGCTCCTTGCAACTAAAGACTCCGGTGTTATAAGGAGCAGATTCAAGAAAGCAAATAGTGAGAAATACACCATTAAAATGTAAATTAAGCCGAGGAGCCCCCAATCAGGCAGGGGTTACACACTGGGAGCCCAGGAGCTGAGTCCGCTCACAGAAGTTCTTTTTAGCCCCCTCTCCCCTGGTGGTTACCATCTCCCCAATCATCTAGGACCAGGCCATGTATGGTACCTGGTGGGCCCATGGGGAGCCTGAGTTTGGTCTCAAGTGCACTGCTAGGCAGGCTTCCCCAGATGAATGAGTCGGAGCTCTACACTAGATCATCCTGAGAACAGGCTGTGCCTAGCAGGAGGTTTGCAAAGGGGATTTTCTTCCTCCTACCTGACATCCAGACCAAACGGCCTCTTGGTCTCTCACAGACAGGTGGTACCTCCCCTATTAATCTCACACTCTGCTTGAGAATGTCAGCAGCACCTGTGGGTCTCCTAAGCCCTGGGCATCCCAGCCCTCTCCTTCCATCTCTGTTGCTGTTCCTATCTCTTGTCCCATCTTTGTTGCTGGCTTAGCTATGGAATGGACAGGCGGAAGTGGAGGTGGAGGTGGCCTGCTTGTGCATTCCTAAGGCCCCATGCCAGCTGTCACTGAGAGCCCTGGGCACTCCAGGCTGATTCAGCTGGGAAAACTCCCTGTAGGACCACCCTACCACATTCTAAAGCTGCCCCCCATGCCTGGCCAGCCCCATAACCAGCACTTTTCTGCATGTGGGCATACTAGTGTTGGGCTCCATTCCGCTAGCCCTGGAGAGTTCCTGTTCTTGGTGCTGTCGTGTACCTGCAGTTCATGTCTAGCGAGCTCAGCTGTGTGAGACCGTCTATCCAGCAGCCCCGGGAGCCAGTGGTGCCAGCAGTGATCCTTCCTCATCTTTGTGGTTTGGTTGTGGCCTGCTCGCAGGCTCAGCATGGTGCATGACTGCTCCACCTCGGAGGGTGCAGTGACCAGAAAAGGAGGAACAGTAGCTGCATCTTGCACAGGTGCAATATTTTGTGGCTGTAAAACCTGCTAGTGTTCAGTCAAGGCCACAGTTTGCCGGGCCTTCCATGAGCAGCTTACACGGACCATTCGTGTAGTGCCCACACCAGCGAGTTCACATGCACACAGCACACACACACACACACACACACACACACACACACTCACACACACCGCATACCACACACATTCTGAAAGCCCAGCTGCCTGCTCTCACCATCCATGTCCTGTCTACAGGGAAGAGGGTCTGGGTGGCAGGAGGAGTCCTGGAGGTATGGTCTATCAGGGGGCCCCTGCTTGTAGTAGGAGGCATTGCCCTCCAACCTTTCCAACCTCCTCCACATGGGAGAGGAGGCTCCAAGAACAACCCCCACAGAGGTGGGCAATCTGGGGGCCCTGGTTTCTGGCTCCCAAGGTAGGTGCTGATAACACAGAGGCTGCTGGTCTCCCTGGTGCCATGCCTAGTGTAGCACGGGGAAACTTCTGGGAGATGTCCCTGCCTTGTCCTATGGAGACAGATGCCAGCTTCTTGGTTCAAGATCTATGAAAGCAAGAGCTTGGTTGAAGCAGTCCTACCAGCAGGGCCAAAGTCACCATAGTGAAGCAAACCCAGTCTCCACCCCCATTCCCTTAGCAGTTCTCATGCTTCATGAGGAAGAACAGGAAGGTGAGGGGGTGGAAGGCATGGGGCTCCCAGGAAGTACCCGGCCAGGTCCAACAAGAAGAGCTTGTAGCCATTATGGGAGATGAGGAGGGCCAAGGAGAGGCTGAACACCCAAGAAGCCTTGCAGCCCCTTGTGGGACAGGTATTCCACACACCCCAAAAGAAGACCTGAGCCAAATTCCCACCCTAGCTCCTCCCACAGCAGCAACCAGTTATGTAAAAGCATCTTTATCTTCTGCCTGTCCCACCACCAAATGTGCTATTCCTTGAGAAAAGACAAGAAAAGAAGTAAAACCTTACAGTGAGTTCCCCTGCAACAGGGTGCATTTTAATGTGGTCACTAATTGGTCCTAGACCTCAGATCAGCCTCTGTTTTTAAACTTGGTGGAGCTGATGCTACTGCATCAGTGGGGAAGGGAATGTGGCAAGAAGGATGGGGACAGGAAACCAGAACTCAAGAAGCCCAATTGCAGCTGCTGTAGCAGATGCAGATCTTCCCTGGGGCAGATCAACTCGGTCTCTTGCCGGTAGAATGCACCCACTGATGAGCAAAAGTATTCTCCTCATTCCCCATCAGCATCTCCTCAATCCCCAACAGCAAGTCACCCAGCACAGCAAGGACAGCAGCACATACTCATGGTCCTGCTCCTGCTCTCAACCATGAATACGGTTTACAGAAACCTTGATTGTGTGGTCTGCCATATTGATGACATTATGTTAACTGGACCTGGTAAGCAGAAAATGGCCAGTACCCCAGATGCCCTAGTAAAACACACATGCATCAGAAGACTGGAGCTAAACCCTAGGAAGATTCAGGGGCTACCAAAGGAGTAGATATCTAGTGATTTGGGATATGTCATGGAGATCTAGTGATTTGGGGTATGTCAGAGCATGACTTCTAAGTAAATGTCATGTTGTGGCACCTTGAACCTTCTGACATTAAAGAGGAGGCACAAGTTTCGGGAAAACCCTCTAGATTTTAGAGACAGTGTATACCACAGTTGGAAATAGTGCTCCAGCCACTTATTACTCATTCAGAAGGCCACCAGTTTCAAGTGGGGCCCAGAGCAAGGGAAGGCCCTGCATCAAGTCTAGGTTACAGTGCAAAATGGTGAACCACTTGTTCCTTCTGATCAGCAGAGTCAATGGTTCTGGCATTATCTGTAGAGATGAGAACATGGCAGAGTTTCTGGTAAGTCCTAATATGAGAGTCACAGAACAGGCTCTTAGAGTTCTCAAGCAAGGCCATGTCTTCAATGGCAAAGAACCACCCTCCGTTTGAAAAGCAGTGAGTGGGCCAGGCTGTAATCCTAGCACTTTGGGAGGCTGAGATGAGTGGATTGCCTGAGCCCATGGGTTTGAGACCAGCCCGGGCAACTTGACCAGATCTCGTTTCTACAATAAATAAAAAATTAGGTGAGTGGATTGGCTGAGCCCGCGGGTTCGAGACCTGCCTGGGCAACTTGGCGAGACCTCATCTCTACAATAAATCAAAAAAATTAGCTGGGCGTGGTAGTGCACGCCTGTAGTTCCAGCTACCTGGAAGACTGAGGCGGAAGGATCGCCGGAGCCCAGCAGTTCGAGGCTGCGGTGGCCGGGAGCAGCCACTGCACTCGAGTCTAGGTGACGGAGTGAGACTCCAACTCAAAAAAAAAAAAAAAAAAAAAAAAAATTATCCAGGTGTGGTAGTGCGCACCTGTAGTTCCAGCTACTTGGAAGGCTAAAGTGGAAGGATTGCTGAAGCCCAGCAGCTTGACACTGGGGTGGCTGTGAGTGAGCCACTGCACTCCAGCCTGGGCAACAGAGTGAGACTCCAACTCAAAAAAAAGAAAAAAGAAAAGAA
This sequence comes from Tarsius wallacei, assembly GCA_963574415.1. Lineage (NCBI taxonomy): Eukaryota > Metazoa > Chordata > Mammalia > Primates > Tarsiidae > Tarsius > Tarsius wallacei. The sequence continues at coordinate 10,355 of CAUYQG010090134.1, forward strand.
AAGCAGCATGTGGCATACTTTGAGTGTTAGCTGAGAATGACTATGCAACTCATGGTCAAGTGACTAGAGCCGCCCATATGAGCTTGGTATTATCAGGTGTATAGGTGTGGTGAGTGCAGGAGTAATCCGTTAGATGATGGACATAGTCCCCTGGAAGTCAGACCTGAATAGGGTCAGAGGACACAGTGAGTTCCAGTTGGGCTAGAATTCATGCCACCTACCTCCATTGCCCAATTCCTTTTCCTGTCCTTCTCCCCATGGTCTCATGGAGGTTCCCTATGGTAAGTGATAGAAGAAGAGGGAAGCATTGCTATGTTTCTAGCCAGAAACACAAGATGTTGATGCCAGCCAGAAATGGACTGTTGCCACACAATGACCACTCTGTGTGGCCCTAAAGGACATTGGTGAGGGGAAATCCTCCAGGTGAGCATAGCACTTAGCCATCCCATTTATATGGAATGACAAATGCCATAAGGTCAGTCTATTCATAGACTTCAAGTCAAGCAACCTAGAAGGAACAAGATTAGAAGATCAGAAATAATAATAATAGGAGCATGTGGATGCTCCTACAAAAGAGAGTTCAATGCATGAGGGTTCAATGAATTTGTGTTCTACGTTAAGACACATCAGGAAGCATCTCCCACATCTCCCACAGGCCCAAGAGGCGTGGCATTCCAGGTGGTGTGCACCCAGTGACACGGATTCACAAGATGTCTTACTCCAAGCTTAAGCAACAATTTCTCACCGAGTGTATAAGTGACTTTAAAAGAAACACACACACACACACACACACACATACACACACACATACACACACACACACAGCCCCAAAGCCTAGGGACACCATCACAACACAAGTCTGACGAGTGGTGGAAGATGTTGCCAATCTGTCCCCCTCCAGCCTCTCAGAAGCTGCATTGGAAGGCAGTACTGGCAAAATTCTCACCACGATCTTCTGATCAGGACTGCGAGTCGAACGCTACTCAGCACTTTTAACAAAAGCAAAAGAGTTTACATAACCCATCCCTTCTAGTTAAAAATTAAGTTTTTAGTAATCACTGAGAAAACAACTGCCCTTAAAAGAAGCAGGTAGCCAGGCCTGGTGGCTCACATCTGTAATTCCAACACTGGGAGGCAGAGGAGAGAGAATTGTCTGAGCCCAGGGGGTTGAGACCAGCCTGGACAACTTAGTGAGACCTTGTCTCTACGATAAACAAAATAATTTGCTGAACATGGTGGCACATGCCTGTAGTTCCAGCTACTTGGAAGGTTGGGAGAAGGATCGCCTTAGCCCAGCAGGTCAAGACTGTGGTAGCTGTAAGCATGCCACCACACTCCAGCCTGGGCAACAGAGTGAAACTCCAACTCAAAAATAGATAAATAAACAAATAAACAAACAAATAAATAGCAGGGGATGTGAGAGGGAACTCTGAAAACAAGTATATGAAACTGTTTCTTCATGTCATGTGACCTTGTTGCCAAGACCTGTTAAACTTGTCACCTGTAACAACTCTTATATTACTTATCTTTAAAGTATAGAAACAGTTTTTCTAACCTGTTTTTAAAAAAAGTCATCTAAATAAAAGATTTCAGTGAGTTTTGAACTCATTTGTTAAAAATATTATAATGCAACTCTTTCCAATTAGTTTGCAAGAACAGTGATTGGTATCAGGGAAGATGGAAATTTACCAGCTGAATTTCACCAAAAGCCTTTGCATAATTGATAGATGGACTGAAACAAAGAATATTATGATTTTGTAAGTGCAGCCAACAGTGCACTTTTAAAATTTGAATTTGCATGTTTTTTTCAAGGTGTTCTTCTTAGCTATGATAGCCAACTATTGAAACAAGCCGGCTTAGACTAGACCCTTAAAATCGCAGTTTCACAATGTGCTAAACCAAGGTGTTTAAAATAATGAGGCATACTCATGCACACTAACCTCCCTAAATAGTATTATAATTATTCATTTTAAGTTAGTAATAATGTTAAATTGAGTACAAAATGTTTTTAATAATAAATGAAATATTTTGAAATAGTGTTTATTTTATTTGAACTCATCCTTTTTCATTTTGTTTACATTTTATCATGTATTTAATATTTTCAATTAAGTAGATGATATGTACTTGGGGAAATTTGCTTAGATGCTTTTTACTGATGAGCTAAGTAACCAAAAAAATTTAAAGACTACTCACCAAACTAAGGAATTTTTAAAAATTTTTAAAGAGTTAAAAATTACACAAAATGCCAAGGGAAAAATTGGAAGAAGTATAGAAGAAAGTGCAGTTAGCCAAGCATTTCATGGGTGGCGTTCATTAATTTTCATGATAAGCATATGAAGTAGATCCCTGCCTTGGACCCTCATCTGTACAACAGGGACAGTAAGAGTCCCTCTCAGAGGCTGGTAGGAGGACTGAGTGAACAGACATAAATCATTAGTGCCCATCACATGGTAATTGCTATATAAAGGATGCTGTTTTTATGAGGTTGAACTGCCTGAACTCGCCAGTATCCAACTGTCTGACCTACAAATCAGTATTCATCATTCTCCCAATTGCAGAGATGAGGAAAATGAGGCATGGAGATATTAAAGTAATGTAGCAGCTTGTATTTTCAAAAAAATACAATATTTCCTGGCATAATATTTCCTGCCCATATGTTCTTACGGAACTTGCTACTCACCTACAAAGAGGCAAGACCTGTGTCCATGCCTCTTGGCCCCAAGTGGACTTCTGTGCCACCTCAATCCCAATGTAGGTGAGGCCCCAGGACTCCTGAGGCCAAGCTAGAAAACACAATTCAGCTTTTGCCTGACTTTGTCTCTCTTGGGCCAATTCCTCTGGATTTCTGAGCCACCATGTACAACATCCACTTGCCCAAAGCTGCCATGCTGGAGACCAGCCTGCCATGCTGGTCCAGCTCCCAAGGACCTCACTGTTCCAGCCCCAGCTGTTGGGTCCTCTCAGTCCCATGCTAGACCCACATGAGCCTCAGATGGATCCCCAGCCCCCTCCAGTGTGAGTTAGTGAGAGTCACCCAGCTGAGTTCAGCCAGTCCCAGAGCCAGCACATGTGGAACACACACATGTGTGGCTTAAGCAAATGTGCTGGCTGTTGGTGGTGCAGCCCCATATACATGGACCAAGTAGTTTTGCTGCATCACAATACTGGTAAGTGGTGCAGCCAAGACTTAAACCACAGCTCTACTGCTAGTCTGAGGCAGCCTCATGCCTAATGGGTAAGAAAAACACACAATTCCTGGGTGCAGTGCTTCCCAGTTCTCAAGTCCTTGGTTCACAGGGAGCCTGTAAATTGGGTCGGGGTATGAGGATGGACACTACCTCACACGAACTCAGCAAAGACCAGCAATGCCTCCCAAGTGCCCCACGCTGGGAGATGAGCATGGGTGGTGCATGGTCCCATTTGCACAGGCTCATGGCCTCAGCGCTGGAGGGAAATCACATCTGTGAGGCGGATGGCCTTGGTTTCTGAGGAGAGGAGGCTTCTGGGCTCCCACCCCAAGGCCCTGGGCTCACTCCTGGTCTCCTGCTTACCTGGTCACTTTGCCAAGAGCACTGTCCCAGACATGGATACAGGGTGGTCAGCACTTGGTTGCATTTTACTTAAAAGCAAAAGAAAAGAAACAGCTGTATAAGCCACACATCACCAGGTGCCCCTGCTCCTTTAAAGCACTTTAAAAGTAGAATTTTAATCAGTGCAAAGCTAGGACAGGTCCCCATAAGCCCTGGGATTAACAGCTCAGTATTACAGCTGCAAGTTCTATAATGTCCTATGACACCCTCCCCAGGATGTGAGCCCTCCCCCCCCACACCATCTCATCAGAGTCTGTTAACCCTAACACTCCCAACTCCCTGCCATATGACACCACTCTCCAAGACAAATGACACTCATGGGACAAAACTCGGCATTAAAATGTTCAAGAGAGAAAAATCTGTGGGTGGTTATGAGGGGGTTGAAGTGACTGATCCCTCCTGGGAGTCTATCTCAGCGTTGGGGGGTGCTTTGGATTAAAACCCTCAGGCCTGGAAACAGAGCATTGTGCTTCCTGCTGCCTGTCACTTGAAACCAAAGTACTTGGTTTAAGCTTATTTTGTCTCTTTAAGCTGCCCAGCACACACTTTGCTCTTAGAGTGATTTTACAAAGCAAAGACATTTCTTTCCTGAGTTGTGGAAAATCTGCTCCCCTCAGACTGACCTGCTTCTAGAAGTTGAAGAATGAGGCACATGGCTGTGCGGATGAGGCCGCCAAGCCCCAGGACAGCCCAGAAACCGCCAGAGTTAAAACTGGAGACTGCTAAGCGGCCCAAACTGTGGCAATTCTTACCTTATTGGCATAATTGCATTATTTTTATTTAGGGTTACAGAACAATGTCACTGGGAGGGGGTGCTTAGGACCCCCCTGTCCTTCTCCTTCCGGAATACCACACTCTCCCAAGACAGGGCTTGAATCCTTCGGGAGTAAACATGCCCTTGCATCACCCCCTTTGCCTGCCAGACTCAGGCATTCTTTCTGACTCAGTTTCCCTCTCAATACATGAAATGAGGATATCTGTGTCCTCAGGGTCACTGTGAGAACCAAATGGCACACAAAGTGTTGAAGGCACTGTGAGCAAGGTTGAGTGCCTGCTGTCCAGTGGGCAACCAGGCCAATCAATGGGAGCTGGCTCAGGCAGCCTTCCTTACCCAAAAGCTTCCTTCTGCTGAGTCTAGATGTCTTCATAACATCATCGCTGTGACTCCGTCTGTACCACAATACCTGGTGTCCTGTGGGCTCTTGAAAAATACCTATGGAGAAGAGGGAAGGAAAAGAGAGAAGGAGGGAGGCAGAGGGGACAGGCAGAAGGAGACCAAGAAGGTGGAAAGAACCAGCCCAGAAAGGAGGACAGGCAGAAATTGCTGCTCTGGGGCTTATGGACGTACCTGCATATTCTCCAGACCAGGCAACAAACCATGTCTACCCACCATTCAGCCTGGGGGATGGTGAGGAGTGAGGGAGTGGTGCAGAGCAGACTCAGCAGTTCCTGGTTGCAGGGACTTGTTCTCACGTGATTCCCTGAGCTGCTGTGTGGTTTCTGGTAAGTACCCTCACCTCACCCATCCACATGAGTCCCCAGGTAAGTAGAGAATCAATGGTGTTGGGGGAGGGCCAGGCCAGGCCTGGCTCCAGGGCTGCAGGCCTCCTGCAGGAGGGTCAGACCTACTGAAGGGTTAGTGTTTTTCACTTTCTTAATTGCATCTACTAAATAACAAAAGACTTTAATTTTAACATAGGCCAATTTAGTAATCTTTGCCTTTGTGTTTAGTGCTTTTTTGTATCCCGGGGTCATAAATACATTTTTAAAAATATTATCTTGTTGAAAACTTTTTGTTTGGTCTTTCACTTTAGTTCCACAGTCTCCCTGGAATTTTCTTTTTCTTTTTTTAAGTCCTACGAAATAAGGGTTCTCTGTTTCCTATAACTTACAGGTTTAAAACAACATGTATTTATTTAGCTCAGGGCTGTGACTTGGCCTGGCTATTCTGGGTTGGGTAAGCTTGCTGACCTGTGAGTTGGCTGTTAGCTGCGTGATCTGCAGTGCCTCACTTACATGTCTGGCCATGAGCAGGCTGGCCAGCAGGGGACACAATGGACAGGGCCACATGCCTGTCACCATCCAGGGTCCTCATGGTTGCAGGTTTTCTGAGAGCAGCAAGATAGTAAGCAGGATGTAATGTGTTTAAGTCTCTGCTTGTGTCCAACTGGCCACATTTCCATAGGCCAAAGCAAGTCTCCAGGTGAGACTTGTGTCTCAGGTCTGAGGGAGGGCACCCAGTGACACCCAACAGGAGGCATGGAGACAGAAAGGGAAGCACCTGGGGCCATTTCTGCAATCCACTGAAGTCTATCCTCTGCCCACAAATTATTCTCATTCTTTTTCAAATTATTCTCATGTAAAACACTATTGACTCTTCCAAAGGCCCCCAGTGTCATTTAATTCTGGCATCAGGCTCAAAGTCCTGAATCCAGTTTTCTAAATCAGGTCCAGGTGGGGCTCCTTAGATGCAGCTCTTCTCCATCCGAAGACAGATGAACTACAAAGACAGCATGCATCCCAACTCCACACACTGTGCCCAACACTCTCTACCTTGAAGGTGTCAGATTCTTGTGGAGCCACATCTCCAAAAATTGCAGAGGCCCTTTGTCTTACTGAGGGTCTACTAATCTTTCAGGGGATCTTACTCTGATTTGACTTGCCCTGAGCCAATTATTGAGAACTTTTGAGAGACTTAAGCTGTGAAATCCAGCAAGTCCTGCCCTTTCCATAGTCCCTCAAGATTTTGCTTGCAAACTGAACAATTCTGTAGCTCATTTTTCTCTTTCTTAGCTCAGGCAGTTAAAAGAAACCAACACACATGGTCAGTGTTCTGCAGAGGCCAGCAGGCTCAAGCGGTTCATTCCCTGCTTTCCAGATAATCACAGCAGCAGTCTGTGGCCATGCTTCCAGCATCCAGAAATAGATTCATCTTTCCAGGCTTTCCTAAAGACTTTCTTCACCTCCTTTCCAGTGTAGCCCATCTCTGCTGGACTCTCATGAATCTCAGAGCACTTTACCTCTATTTACTACTCTCTCAACAGTCTCCTGACCCTGTATTCTGTTGTCTTTTTTTTTGAATAGGGCCTCACTCTGTCACCCAGGCTGAAGTACAATGGCGCAATGACAGTTCACCACAGACTTGACTCCTGGAATGCCCTGAGCACCCAGGGGATCCTCCAGCCTCAGCCTCCTGAGTAGCTGGGACTACAGACTCATATCACCACTCTAACTAATTTTTTAATTTTTTTTGTGGAGACGAGGTCTTGTCATGTTGCCCAGGCTGGTCTGGAACTCCTAGGCTCAAGTGATCCTCCCATCTTAGCGTCCCAAATTGCTGGGATTGTAGGTGTGAGCCACCACACCCAGCCTGTTGTCTTACATTTTAATTCATATGCAGTCTCACAAGAAATTATTACTATTGCTTATTCAGTCAGTATTCACTTAGCGTTACCCTCATATTGTCCTCTTCATTGTCTTTGTCCTTCCTTTATTCCCTTACACCCATCAGGGATGATATTCCTCTGTGGATAACACTAACACGCAAGTGAGGAATTTCATCTGTTGTTTGGTGGGAGAGGGGTGTGGAAATGCTTTCATTTACTTTCATTTTTTAAATCTTTTTCCTTGGTTTTCACATTTTCCCTCTGATATTCCTAGGCCAGGTTTTCTTTTAATTTATCCTTCTTGTTGTTTGTGGGGCTTCTTGAATCTGGGGTTTGGTATCTTTCATCAATTTTAGAGAATTATCAATCATTATCCCTTTAAATATTCCTTCTGCTCGTGCTCTCTGTCCTTCCCTTCCAGGACCCAAATCACACATTTGTTAAATATTCTACTGTATTGCTGATGCCTTTCCCCCTTATCAGTTATAATTTCTAGTCTTTTCCATACTTCACTCTGCTGTAATACATCATAAAAAGTTACACTGAATGACCCATAAATACCCTGCCAGGCCCCAGGTAACTGCAGGACATTGGACTGAACTGAAAGGGAAGCTAAAGTATAGCTGCCTGCCAGGTCTCTGCCCTACGGGGCCCTGCCCATCTCAGCAGGTGCCGTGTGTACCTTGTATGACATGGGGACCTCTGACACACCGGCCTGTCCGTCTTATGTTGGAGATTGAATATGTGAATATGGAAAAGGGCCTGTACTCTTCTTGTGCTCTGCAGATCCCTAGCTGACACACCAAACCCCCCAGGATTGGAACTGGCCTGCCATATTTCATAGAAAGTGGTCTCAGGCCAGTACCAATCAGGTGCCTCAGGAAGTCTGTACAGATGAATGAGGAACAAATTGCCTTCTCCTGCTCCTCCTCAGAGCACTTCTGGGAAAGTCAGAGGGACCCGGGACACAGCCACAGTGCCACTCCCTAAAAACCAAACCATGAACCCAAAACCCAAAGCTTTGTGGAGTTTTTAGGAGATAGCCTCTGTCAGACTGAGGATGAGTCATTTCCAGGTCTATTTAAAGCTTGAAGCATCTCCAGCTAATAACTGTCTGAGAAAAGCTGAGATGTCTTCCAGGTCTACATAAGCTTCAGATTTGCTTCCCAGTTACCTGAAATGGCAATGTCAGGGCATTGGCCACTGCCCCACCTCCTTACTCAGAAGCACACTGTGTTGTCCTGCCTGGGAGGCTGCTCTGATATAGGCTGTGCCTCGGGTTTGCTATCAGGGAGCTCCTCTCTCCCTGGGACCACACAGTGACATGTTTCTTATTCTTGCACAAGTCTCTCACTAATGCCAGCCTCCTCTTATCCCCAGGATCTACACAAGAAACTTCAAGCCTCAAAAGAGCACGGTTGTACCTCAAGTCATTTCAGAAGTGAAGAGGTAGTGAAGCTGACAGATGGACAAAGAGACAAGGAAAGGCAGAAGACCATCTCAAGGAGCCAAAACTGGATGAGCAACTTAAATTGGAAGAGTAGATGGAAGGAAACAACAAAGAAAAGAAATCAATTAGAGCAGTGGTCCCCAACCTTTTTGGCATCAGGGATCAGTTTTGTGGAAGACAATTTTTCCACGGATGGGGGCTGGAGATCATCAGGCATTAACTTCTCATAGGGAGCACTCAACCTAGACCCCTGGCATGCACAGTTCACAGTGGGGTTTGCACTCCTGTAAGGATCCAGTGCACGTGCTGATCTGACATGAGGCAGAGCTCTGCTTGCCCACCACCTCCCTCGTGCTGTGCAGCCCAGTTCCTAACAAGCTATGGACTGGTACCGGTCCATGGCCTGGGGGGTTGGGACATCTGAATTAGAGAACAGATGTGCAATGGACAAAGTCAACAAAACTGAAACTTGGTTCTTTGAAACAATTAATAAGATTTATAAAGAAAATTACAGAGGAAAAAAATAGCAGATCATTACTATTCTCAGGAATAAAAATATAGACATCCCTGCAGATCCCACAAGTGTGAGGAGGTTAGGACAAGGATCTCATAAGCAATTTCATGCCAGATTAGATGAACAAATTCCTTGAAAAACACAACCTCCCAAAATTGACACATGCAGTTTTAAAAATTCTGATATATCTATTACAGAAATTGAATGTGTAATTGAATACCTTCTCACAAAGAAAACTCCAGACTCTGAGAGGTCACTGGTGACCTCTGCCAAACCTTTAAGAGAGAACTAATGCAATCTTGCATGTGTTCCTATAGAAAACATAAGCACAATTCCAACTAATCAAATTCAGTAACATTCAGGAAGGCCAAGACCGAGAAAAGCTATCCTGGAATGCAAGATTGTTTTAACATTCAAAAAAATCAATATATGTCATTGACAAAATAAAAAGCAAAAACCATATGATAAATTCAATAGATTTAGAAAAGCACTCTATAAATTTTAATCCATTTATAATAAAAACAGTCAGCAAACTGGAAGGAGTCTCCTCAATCTGATAAAGGATATCTTCAGAAAATCTGTAAGTAACCTCATCACTTAATAGGGAAAGACTCACACATACATGGTCACTTGGATGGAGGGATGAAGCATTTCCCATCAATAGTGCAGCAGTAACTGGATATCAATTGAGAAAATAAGGAACCTTGCCTTTTCGACACAAAAATGAATCCAAAATGGATCATAGATCTAAAGGGAAGCTGACAAGAGGAAAACAAGCATTACAAAGTTTCTGGAAGAATGTATAGGAGAATATCTTCTGATGTTGGCATGGGTGCTTAGACAGAATTAAAATAAAAGAAAAAGAAAATAAAAAATTGATAATTTGGACTTCATAATAATTAAAACCGTCTGCTCATCAAATGATACCATTAAGAAAATGACACAGCAAAGCACAGTCTGGTGAAGATATTTGCAATACATTTATATGACAAAGGACTTCTATACAGAATAGCTCAGAGGTTGCAAGTAATTGAGAAAAAGATAAACAACCCAACAAAAACATTGGCAAAGCCTTGAGCAGATACTTCACAAAAGAGGATATCCAAAGGGCCAAAAAGCATATAAAAAAGCAAAAAGAATCATTACTCATCAGAGAAGTACAAATTAACACTAGAACGAGGTATCACTACACATCCACCAGGATGACTAAAATTTAAAAGCCTGACAATCCCAATTGTTGACAAAGATGTAGAGCAGTAGGAACTCTTATACACTGCTAGTACGAGTGTGAATGGAAACGTTTTAACAGTTTCTAATAAAATTAAACATATGTCCACCCTGTGGTCCAACAATGCTCCTTTTAGGCATATGCCCAAAAGAGATGGGTACACAAAAAGTCAAGACAAGAATGTTCATAATAACCTTATTCATAATATAGCCAAACTGGAAACAATGCCAACATTCAGCAAAAGGAGAATGGATATACAAATCATGGTACATGATACATGTACATGGTATATGGTACAAATATTGCAGTATTGAGCCTAAACCTCTGCTGAACCACCGAGTCCAGTGGCTCCCATCCCCAAGTCAAGCTGTGAGCAACTGTTATGCCCTTCCCATGGGGCCAAGTTAAGGTGGAGTCGCTCTGCCTATCCCCTTTGCCGCCGCCCCCCACCCCCCAAGGCCAGAGCTGAAGCAGTACCCTGCCTCCTGGAAAGACAATCGCCTGGACTCTCACAGCAGTCATTGCTCCCTGGTGCCTAAGTTGAAACAGTGCCCTGCATTCCAGGAACACGTATCTTGGTCACTCAGAGCGGTCACACACCTAAGTGCCCATAGCTCTCCAGGTATACTCTCAGGCGATGCACTTGATCACAGCCACATAGCCTACTGACAGAGGAAGAGACACTCTCACCCTGGGCTGGGGCTCTGCTGAACATGCCGTGCTAGTCAGAGCAGGTCACTGTGCATTGAAGCCCTGCTCAGGGCAGTGGGGGAGAGTGGAGAAGGGTACACCTGTAGGGGATGTCTGAGTGTGTTGCTGTGTCCAGATGGGAGGTGGCCTGCAAAAGGGGATGGACAGCAAGCCCATGAGACCAGCCCTGGGAGAGCCTGAAGCACAAGGGTTCTCTGGGGCTGGCCGGGTATGTGCCACATTGTGCTGTCATGTCATCAGCCTCCTTCCCTGACCATCTCAGAACTTGCTCCAGGGGCCCTGGCTACAGGGCAGGAATGGGGCAGGGCATTGGCAATGTGTACTTCTGACTGCCAGGGAAGGCTCGGCACCATGTATCCCACAAGCAGCTATTGACTTTGAGTGCTACAGGAACCCAGGACAGCGTGGCACTGGCTCCTCCTGTAGTTCAGCTGGAGTGGCCCTTGCTGGAACCTGGGTTTGCTTTACCTGCTACTTCCCTGCCCTGGGCTTCTGGCAGTTCGTTCACAGCAACAGCATTGCCCACATGCTGTTTTCCACCTGCCAGCTCAAGCAGATGGACCAGAACTGGGAGGGCTTGCTGGCTCATCAGAGTCCCTAGTGGATCCAGCTGGGGGACAGACCCTGCAATGCCAGGCAGCAGTAACAAACCACTGATGGCCCACTCAGGACAAGGTGTTCCTAGCCCTGTGCACCTGGCCCCACTGGCTTCGGAAGGTTCACCTGAATTGGGTGTGGTGGCTCATGCCTGTAAGTAATCCCAGCACTTCGGGAGGCGGAGGCAAGAGGATTGTCTGAGCTCAGGGGTCTGAGATCAGCCTGGGCAACTCTACAATAAACCAAAAAAAAAAAATTAGCTGGGCTTGGTGGTACATACCTGTAGTTCTAGCTACTTGAAAGGCTGAGGCAGAAGGATCAGCTGTGAGTGTGCCACTGCACTCCAGCCTGGGCAACAGAGTGAGACTCCAACTAAAAAAAAAGAAGGTTCACCTGAGAGCATGGGGATTCTATGAGAGGCATAGCTGGGTCCCCACAGTGAAAGCTGAGCATGCCCCTGAGCTTCCTGGGATGTACCTGCCCCTGGTGAACAGTCACTAACAGGTGAATGTGCTTCTCAAGGTGACCGAGGTTCACTGCCAGGGTGCCACCTCCAGTGGGCAAGACAGCATGAAGTAGGCACAAGATCTTCTAAGGCATGTCTCTTGCTTATTTTCCAGGGGTCAACGGGAAACAGCCAGAAGTTGGTATAAGAGAGATCCCCCTCAGACCCCTCAGTGGGGACAGTTGGGTTACCTCCCTCTGCAGTGAATCCTAGGCAGCAGGGATGCTGGGAGGCCCAGCATGAGGGCCAAAGCACTGAATTGTGATCCCTCCGAGAGGTGCCTATGTGTGGCACACGTGGTCCTGAAGCCCTTCCTCTACTCCCATGCTCCCCACTGCTGTATTAAGGTGTTCCTTGGAGGTGAACCTTAGGGGACATTCCAGGATGCCAGATATGGAAACAGATTTTACTGGAACTGGTAGAGGGGTGGCCATCACCCAGAGTCCCTGGACTGGGACAAGGGAGACCTTTCTGGCTGTACAAGAATGGTGACCTGGTCAGATGGAGGCATTTGGGAAAAAGCATGACAGTGCAGTCATAGGCAGATTATTGGGACAGTAATCACTTGACCCTTTTCCTGTGCTAGGGAGTGGGGGGTGGTTCCCACAGTCGGTAGGCAGGAGCTGGGTGCGGGGGCAGGCGATACTCTGCAGCTACACTGCACTTCCAGGCCCAAAGCCAGGCCTCTTTCCACATCAGTGCAGGCTGCTCCAGGTATCTTTCAGGTGACATCTGTCAGCCATGCATGGGGGGGGTCCTTGAAGTCCTTACTCTACCTTGAAATGCCGCACAGCTCCCTGATATGCATGTGCGTGTGTGTGTATCAACACCCTGCTTGTGATGATGTGTTCATAGGCAAGACCGATACTCTAGGGACATGTGCCATGCTTATCCTGTGAGTTTGTGTGCTTGCTGGCATACTACTAGGAATGGCGCCAGAGTAAAAAACAAAATACTATGCCATTTTGTCTTGAAATGTGTTCATTTTCCCCAGTTGGGAATTTTTTATCCATATAGAACCACGATTTATGGCAGTGGCTCTGATAGCAAACCCATCTTTGATGTCTACTTGGAAGACGCCAAATTTTCAGTACAAGCCCTATTTCAAGGATTCTGAGATGAGTGTTTTTCATTTCAGCCTTCTGAGACTTGGGTGCATTGTACAGGTGCTGACAGCAGGTGGCGGCATGGAGCAGCGGTGTGAGGACCACAGGGACCTCCAGGAAATCAGGGAAGGGTGGTGCCAGTGTTTCAGAGACCATGCACTGTGACACCTTCAGGTACAGCTGTCTCCAGCAACAGTCCATTAGCGAAATTACAGCAAACCAAAGCATTTCTGCTGCACTCATTAGCTTAATGAATGTCCCAGGAATGAACAAAGAGCAGTGCCATCCTTCCGGTAGATTCTCACCATTTCATAGACTGCAGGATGAGGGCTCTTGCGAGCCTGTGTCTCACACCTAGAGATTTTATTAACTTATGTTTTGAATATTTCATGGGCCCTTTCTTAGAGGCCTCTGAGCACACTCAGAGTTTGAATGGAAATACACAACATGTCCTTGTCAGCTGTCTGGGACACCCCTTTCAAAGAGTCGGACATAGCAGCTTCCACTTGAATTAAAATGATCTGTCTCATCAAGCTGAAGCTGGTTGTTAGGCTTTTGTGTTTTTAAAGTATTGCCTAAAAAATAAAATTAAATAAATACCTGTGAGATATAAAAAGAATATGGGAGGAGTCCGCCTGAAGAGCTTGCCTGACCATGTGGGTTCTGCACAACATCAAGAAAGCAGCAAGGATGCTCATATCCAGACCTCCAGCAAAGTCCCCAAGCCATGCTTGTCCCCTCAGGCTCAGCCAGCAACAGCCGGGTCTCCCCAGATTGGACCTCGCCAGTCCCTTCTGCTGTGTCTGACTCTGGGAAGACCTGCCAGAGCCTGCCGGCCCACCAGAATCTGGTGAGCCTCTGCCCAGGTGGGCTGCAGCATCCCCAAGCCTGGGATCCAGTGCTTCAGGAAAGGACAGTGGGACAGTTCACCCACCAAAGCCAGCTTGAGAGGGGTCTACTAAGCCTACTCTGTGTTGTCCGCCTCCACTCAGAAGTCTCTAAAGTAGGGTCCGGGTGCTGTGGGGTGCACTGATGCTGTACTGATATTTGGCAATTGGAGCAGAAAGCAGCAGTGTCATTGGGAAGATGCCTCAGAGCACACGCACAGGGCATGCACAGACACACATGCACACACAGACACATGTGTACACACAGACATATGTGCATATGCAGACTCATGTGCAGAGACACACATGCACACAGGGGCTGACTGAAATGTACAATAAACCATGAACAAATTTCAGTTCCATAGACGTAGCTCTGTTCCAGCAGACACAGACCAATTCTCTCATCAGAAACAACCAGAAATGCTGGGGAAAAAGCATGTCAAATGTCTGCATGAAGGTTCCCAAAGAAGTGAGGAACTTTAGGGCCAAGGTCTGAAGAAGGGGAAGGCCAGGATGATGAGATGACGCTGTGGCAGCTCACACCTGGGCAGGCCAGGAACTCACAGCAAAAACTAGGGCTGAGTCATGGGGTAGGGAACCAATCCTTAGCACTTGCAGGGCTGTGAAGTCCCTCAGTCATCCCTAGGAACCCTGAAGGGGAATTGGCCTGATCCAACTTCCCAGGGTCTGTGGCTAGTTCCAGGGATCTCCTCTCTTGCTGTTCACAGGAGCAGATGCCACCCTGCTCTGTGGAGACAATGCCCGCCATTGGTGGCCTGTGATGGTCTCTGAGACTTATCACAAGGGATGCCTGTCACTCAACCAGAAATACCAAAGGCCACAAGACAAATATCAGCCAAAGAAAGGAAGGGAGGAAAGGCAATTCAAGGAACCAGCAGAGGATTAGTCACCCAGAGATCTGCCCCAATGAGGAAGGGGCTCTTTGGGTGGAAGGAAAGTCACCCAAGGGTGATGGCAGGAAGCTTGGACATCAAAGAAGGGATCCAAGCTGGGCAAGAGAAAGGAATAAATAGAAATGCACATTGTAGAAAATAGTGATAGTGATCATGCCTCTCAGAGTTTGAAAGTAAAGTAGGATTAAAATACATCTGACAATAGTATAAATGGTGGAGTGGAAAATGGAATGAAGTGTTCTAAATCCTTGTTGATCTGCTAGGGGATGGCAGGAATAATTTAGACTCAACTTTAACAAGACTTTAACATGCTGCAATCCCAAGGGTGAACAAGTAGTAAAGTGACTTACAACTGGGAAGCTGAGAGAGAGTAAACATGGAATAAAAGATAGTCCACCTGGGCTGGGTGTGGTGGCTTATGCCTGTAATCTCAGCACTTTGGAGACCGAGGCTGGTGAATTGCTTGATCTCAGAGTTTGAGACCAACCTGGGCAGCATAGCCAAACTTCTCTACAAAAATTTTTTTTTTTTTTTTTTTTTTTGAGTTGGAGTCACCCTGTCGCCCAGACTGGAGTGCAGTGGCCGCTCCCGGCCACCGCAGCCTCGACCTGCTGGGTTCCGACGATCCTTCCGCCTCAGCCTTCCAAGTAGCTGGAACTACAGGCACGCGCTACCACGCCTGGCTAATTTTTTGATTTATTGTAGAGATGAGGTCTTGCTTGCCCAGGTGGGTCTCGAACCCGCGGGCTCAGGCAATCCACTCACCTCAGCCTCCCAAAGGTGCGGGATTACAGGCTGAGCCACCGAGCCCGGCAAAAAAATTTTACAAACTAGCCAGGCATGGTGGCATATGCCTATAGTCTCAGCTACTTGGGGTGCTGAGGTGGAAGAATCTCCTGATCCCAGAAGGCTGAGGCTGCCATGAGCTGTGATTATCATGATCATGCCACTGCACTCCAGCCTGGGTGACAGGGCAAAACCCCAACTTAAAAAAAAAGTTGATTTGAAAGAAGCTAAGAGAAGAATAAACAGGGAACAGGTGGGTAAAACACATAAAAAATAGTAATGTGGTAGATATAAACCCGAATAATCAAATGAAATGTAAAAGAACCAAATGTTTCAGCAAAAGATCACGATAGTCAGACTGGATTCAACAGGAGATACACCCTAATATAAGGCCTTGGAAGGACAAATGCAAAAGGAAATTTGAAGAGACCATGACCACACTGCCCAGGAAAGCCAGGACAGCATCAGCACCCAAAAGATATGCAGGGTCAGGGGCTCTGTGAGAGGCTGGGCTTCCGACAACACGGGCCCATCCCACAGAAAGACAGGATTCCAAGTCCAATAACATCGTTTCACAAGTAAATTTCTTATTGATGGCAACTAAATGGCATTTGTAGCATTTTTATTATACAGTAGATTCCATCCATTCACTATGCTTTTCTAACTGAGTTGTCCTCCATGCAAGTACATGTTTTTAATGTTCTCTGTCTTTCTGTGCTGTTCCTGTAAGTTTGCTATCAAAATACATTAAACTATTTTTTTAAAAAACATCGTTTCAGATACAGAAGACAAAAACAGCAGTCAGAGAGAGAAAGACAAATCTGCAATCATGTAGAAAAATTTAAAACATCTCTTAGTAACTGATAGAGCATGCAAGTCAAAATATTAGCAAAAATAGACAAGATTTGAGTCAACTGTCTAACTGACCTCAAATCACTGTGCACGGTAGTCTCATTGCAGAGCAAGAACAGCTGCCAGCACTCCAATGACAGGGTGACTCTAGTCCCACAGCTTAGCAGGTCATGGAAGCAGACTTTCCTGACCTTATCTCCTCCCTGCTACAAATCAGGATTTTTCTCCCAGGTAGTTGATTGGTCAATATTTGACCACACACTACAGATAAAGAAATAAGTGCCCACATATAGTCTAAAAGAATAAGTCACAAACCAGTGTGAGTACAACAGGCTGCCTCAGAATTTACACTGGGTGCTCTTGGTGGAGGACACAGAAGAAGGTCCATGAAGCTCAGGGTGAAAATGGTTTCTGGGTGTTTTATACCCATCCAAGTTTTTATTCAAGTACAAAGAACAGGAAATAATATTCTGATACTGAAGGAGAACCCAAGTACTTCCAGGTCTATAATGGCATGTCCATAAAGGACACTCCTTTCATAAAAGCATCCCATAAAGTCTTTCTGGTCCTAAAATTACACTGTGTGCATTTGATTGCAGAGTTTTTCTATAAGGCATTCCAAGAAATTGTTACTAATTATTGCATGGGGAGAGAGGCTTGGTGTGGTGAGAAGAATTCTCTTATTTGCTTCTCATGTTGTGTGTTGCTGGCACTTTCTACATTGTATGTATGTTATCTTTAGTATTTTATAAACATCTGTTGTTTAGAAGACACATTTACATAGGACAAATTGCAAGAAAAGTGAAGGACAAAGATTTATTAAACTTAAATATTACCCATTAGAAACCTGCTGAAACACCAATCCGTCCCATGGAATAGACTTAAGGCAGAAAGCATCATGAAGTTTCAAAATGGGAGAACAAAAGAACTCATCAGGAGGACAAAAATTGTAGTAAACCCATATGTACCTAATAACATGACCTCCAAACATAGAAAGCAAACACAATTCTACAATCATAATAGAAATTTTATACGTTCTTTCAACAACAAGACAACAATAAAAAACCTACAAGGACTCAAAAAATGAGCTGGATTTATTAATATTAGTTTGAAAATATCTAGTTAATATATTATTTATTCAATATGTCAAGATGCAGACCAGTATTACATAGTGTGATTTAATTGATGTTTTAATCTTATATATGCACACACACACACATACACAGAAACGCTTTGGTTTTACATGTCCATTTTCTGAAGGGTTACACAAGGTTCCCTGTGGAGGGGAATAGAACTGGAGTTTTGGGGGATAGGGAAGAGAGAAACTTGTGGCTCTAATTTTAATTTCTTTATCACATTGAAGTTTTATTATGTGCATGTATTAATTAGTTTTTACCATTTTTTAAAAGAAAGAAAGAAAAATCAGTTTAAAATCTGATTAATTAACTTCCCTTGCAAAAGGTCTCCAGCTACTTTTCCAAATGCTGTGTCAAATTCAACTGGTGATGGAAATAATCACAGCAAGTTTCTTTTCAGTGGAGAGAACACAGTAGTGGAACAGCAATTTATTTATTATGAAAACTGAAATGTGCACAAAAATAAAAAGACAAACCTTATAGAAGAAAGAACCTTAAGTGAATTCTCTGCCACTTCCAGGAATTTAAAAATCTCTTTATTTCTGAGAATTCTCACAGCATGGACTGGTATTTTTCCAAGTTCAGTGGTGTCGTTAAGAGAAGATATCCCTGGACCTTATTGTCATACAATGAAACTGGCCCATGTCACTCCTGTTTTCAGTGAGTCAAAACAGAGCTGCCACCACTGCAAGGGGCTTTCTTGGTTTAGAAAGGAGGCACTCACCCTGTTATTAGGCACTTTCTTTGAGGGCCACAGGCCCCTCCTGGAGCCATGCCCTCCATGAGCTCCACAGAAATATGACAGTATCTGCCAAAGACCATGCAGAACTTGAGCCATCTTGGTTCGCCATCTCAGGTGTCCAAGGGGGCACCCGGAGAGTCCATAGGACCTCTACTACTCACTCTGCACTGATCATAGTCCTTCTCCAGAGGCTCTGTTTGTCCCTCACTGTGTAACATGCTTAGGAACTTAGGGTTTTGTTTTGCTCGTGAACTTGAGGCTTTGAGGGGCCAGAGGGTCCCCTTCCAAGATGGCTTCTTTCTCACTTGCATATCTGGCATCCCCTCCTAAGTCCCCTCTCTCCCCACATGGTGGCTGCCCATCCTCCAGGCCTCTCTGTGAGCCTGGTCTCCACTCAGCATGATGGTCTTTGGTAGATATTTTTCTTACATGGCAGCTGCTTCTAGAAGGCAGGAGGGGGTAGCCATGGGCCAGTTTCAAAGACAGGCTGCTCTGCTGTGTACTGCCAGTCAACTCAGTTGGGGTTACACCTGGTTCAAGGTCACATTGTGGGATGTGAGATGGTGCTGGCCATCTGTGGAAAACAACTGGCCACAGCCTACCCTCTGGTCATGACAATTCATGTGACCACATGCAGAGTGGACTCACCCTCCTCAAAGCTGTGAGGCCAGAGCTTGCACCAGTGGCCTAGGGCCAAGCAACTGAAGCTGCCCAGCTGAGAGGGATGTTCGAGGCAGGGGCACCCCAGTCCTGGGGATGTTGCACACAAAAGATGTCCCTCCATCGATGAGACCTCCTCTCTGTGAGCTACAGTCTGGGATGGAGAGAATAACATCTGCATGAGGAGTGTCAGGGAGGGGAAGGCCACAAAAGGACATAATGGTGGGGCTGGTTTTAGCATGAATTTGGCAGAGACTTCCTGAAGACACAGCATCTGGGCTAAGAGCTCCAGGTACGGTACGTGGGAAGGAAGAGGGTTTGAGGTGGTGCATGACATCCGGCCAGTGCCCAGAGAAAGTTCTATCAAAGCGACAGACTTGGCATAAAAACTGACACAGGGTCATCTCGGATCAGATGGAAAACCCTAAAGGGCTGAGACACAAGCAGAGGTTCCCAGGCCGCCAAGGTGGGGTTCTGACACAGAGTCAGAGGACGCCCAAGGGTCCGTCCACTTGGGCCTCGAGTACACACCCTAATAGGCCAGAGGGAAGCCACCTGGAGGGTCTGCAGAGAGACTGCCACCCTTCTCACCCTTCATTGGAAGCTTCTCCTCACAGAGCATTGGTAAAGCCAGCTCAGTGCTGATTCAAGAGGGAACAAGACAGGGCTTCCACCAGGGACAGGCAGTGAGGAAGGAGAAAGAACCAGTTGGGCCATAGGCCATGCCCAAGTGCCACCCACATGGGGATCCCCATCCTCCCTGAAAGGAGCCTCCACCTGCCTCTGGGGCCAAGGACAGGACATAGTCACACAGTAGAACACTCCTCCCCTCAGCCTTGCTGGTTTCCCTCCATACATGCATACTGTTTCTCCGAGTGTTTCCCTGAGTGTAAACCACACCAGCCCGGGCCTCCAGCACCATCACAGGCTCCCACTGAGGGCAGTAAAGGGCTGAAGAGTGCCACAAGCCATGCCAAGGGATATTTCTCTGCTGGGTATGAAACCAAATACCTTGCCCAAAAGCCAGTGCAGACATTGCAGTCACCACTGGGGTGACCCCGAGGTGCAGATGTGGTCACTGCCCACTTGACCCTGAGGGACAGACATGGTCACCATCCACCTGACCGCAAGGGACAGAGGTGGTCAACACTCACCTGATCCTGAGGTGTCCAAACACTTGCACATTCCTGCAGACTGGTTGTGCCTGGCTTTTGGTAATCCAAGGAACATGTGCATCAAGTCTGAGGGGGAAATGGACACCACCCTCCACATGGACAGCCTCCCCCAGAGAATGCATCGACTATAACCCACTCTAGGTTCTTGTCTGACCCCAGATGCTCTTACTCCACGTCACTCTCCCTAGAACCTCAGCAGGTGGACAAGTCCTGAGTCTTTCTGCCTCGGCTCTTACCACTGGGATCTCCAACTTCTTTCAGGTGCGTTAGGACCCCTTGGTCTCTGTTTCCTCTATCATCCTCAGCCTCCTCCCAGCCAGCCTGGGCCCACAACACTGTTGTAATTACTTTTAAAATCATAAGGAAAAAAATAAAGAATCATTAAGTCAAAGAAGGTGTTTTCTTTTTTTTTTCTTTCTTTTTTTGAGTTGGAGTCTCACTGTGTCGCCCAGGCTGAAGTGCAGTGGCACACTCATGGCCATCCCAGCGTCGACCTACTGGGCTCCAGCGATTCTTCCGCCTCAGTCTTCCAAGTAGCCAGAACTACAGGCATGCACTACCATGCCCATCTAATTTTTTGACTTATTGTAGAGACGAGATCTCACATGTTGCCAAGGCTGGTTTCAAACCCACAGGCTCAGGCAATCCTCTTGCCTTGGCCTCCCAAAGTACTGGGATTATAGGCTTGAGTCACTGCACCCGGCCAAGAAGATGTTTTCGTATGTAATATTAACACATGGGTCTTCTTATCAACACCCTTGCAAATATAATTCTCGACT
>CAUYQG010090135.1:0-18209 GCA_963574415.1 Tarsius wallacei
GTTCCCTACCTAGCACCATACACAAAAATTAACTCTAAATGGATCAAAGACCTAAATGTGAAACCTCAAACTATAGAACCTTAGAAAATGCAGGAGACACCCTTATGGAAATTGGTCTGGCAACCAATTCCCGATCAAAACCCCAAGTGCCCATACCATAAGAGATAAGAAAGACAAGTGTGACCTCATCAAAACGATAAGCTTCTGCAAAGCCAAAGAAACCATCAAGAGAGCAGGGCAACAGCCCACAGACCAGGGAAAAATGTTTGCTAACTGAATGTCTGACTAAGGCCTAACATCTAGAATCTTCATGGAACGCAAACGTGCTGAAAAAAAAGAAAACAAACAACCCCATTACAAAGTGGGCAAAAGATATGAATAGACAGTTCTCAAAAGAAGACATACGAGCAGCCAACAGATACATTTAAAAAAATGTTCAGCCTCACTATTCATCAAATAAATGCAAATTAAAACTACACTGAGATATCAACTAATTCCCGTCAGGATGGCCATCATCAATAACTCAAAAAACAACAGATGCTGGAGAGGATGTTGCAAAAAGGGAACACTTCTACACTGTTGGTAGAAGTGTAAACTAGTACAGCCTCTGTGGAAAACAGTGTGGCAATTCCTAAAAGATCTAAATATCGACCTTCCATACAATCCCTCAATCCCTGCTGGGAATATACCCGGAAGAACTCAAATCACTCTACAAAAAAGATACCTGCACACGTATGCTTACTGCAGCATTGTTCACAATAGCAAGGACATGGAACCAACCATATTGCCCATCAAAAGAAGACTGGATAAAAAAAATGTTGTACATATACACGACAGAATATTACCCAGCCTTAAAGAAGAACAAAATCATGAACTTCACAGCAATCTGGATGGACTGTGAGTGATCTTTCACAGAAACAAAGAACTTAATGTCACATGTTCTCACTCATAAGCAGACCTTGAACAACTATCATAATACTATAAGAAAAGGAGTGCCAGTAGTGGGAAACTGCGGGGGTCCGGGGGGTGGGGAGGTGGGATTGGCAGTAGTAGGAATCTGCCTGGGGAAGGAGGGGGCACACCTCATCAACAAGGGTGCCTGCATAATAAACATTTGCATACCTAACCCTGAATTGTACCCCACATCTTTAAAATAAAATTCAAAGTTTAAAAAAAAAAGTGGGGATGATCCAGGAAGCTACAGTGGCTGAAGGAGAGAAGCCGAGTAATGGAGTAGAGAAAGAATGAGAGCCATCAGCTGTCCTCACCACTCCTGGCCTGTGCTATAAGTTCAGAGGTCTTCTGTAGGGCCTAAGAGAAGCTTCAGGTTTGTTCATTTTTCTTTCCTTATCCCTGCTTGTGTTACAAATATAGATATTATTGACACATAATTACCTGAGTAGGTAGTATGATTTTAGGAATACTTCACCGAGTCAGAATTCCACTAATGAGGGAATCATGAGTTAATAAGTAATAGTCCTTGAGATTATTTGGTAGTCGACAGAAAATTTTTAGTCATCTTGATTTTCTTTCAATGCCTAGCTGGGAAGGGTGAGGGAAAGGCTGGGAGTAAGAAGAGAAAGCAGAACTGGCTTTGATGCATTGGAGTTCTCTGGAGCACTGAGGCCTCGGTGGAAGCTGGAAGGAGTCTTGGATCAGCCCTGGGGAGGGCAGCCTGGAGGCTCAGGCCCCACTTGAGCCAATCAGGTCAACCTGTCCTACTGGAAACACCAAGCAATGTGTTTTGTGGCTTCTATATTTAATTGTTTCTTTTTACTGTTGGTAAAGCCAGCATTGGCATTAACTACATCCACAACGTTGTGCAACCTCATCACTATCCATTTCCAGAATTGTTTATTACCCCAAACTGAAACTCTACCCATTAAACAACTCCCCATTACCACTTCCCACCAGCCCTGGAAACTTCGCATTCTATTTTCTGTCTCCATTAATTTGCCTGTTCTAGGTATCTCATATAAATGGAATCCTGCAGTATTTGACTTTCTGTGTCTGACTTATTTCACTCTGTTTAATATTTTCAAAGCTTATCTGTTGTAGCAAGTATCAATTTCCTTCCTTTTTAAGACTAAATAATGTTCGATTGTATATGTATGCGTATGCCATATTTTGTTTATTCATGTGTCCATCTATGAACTTTTAAGTTGTTTCCACCTTTTGGCTATTTTAAATAATGCTGATTTGAACATAGGTGCGCTAGTTGGGTGTGGTGGCACATACCTGTATCCCCAGCAACTAGGAGGCTAAGGTTTGAGAATCGCTTGAGCCCAGGAGTTTGTAGCTGGAGTGTGCTATGCCAATACGGTTTTTACACTAAGTTCAGCATCAATATGGGTGAGTGAGCTTCTGGAAGCAGGGAACTACCATATTGCCTAAGGAGGGGTGAACTAGACCAGGTAGGAATAAGAGCAGGTCAAAACTCCTGTGCTGATCAGCAGTAGGATCATGCTTGTGAATAGCTACTGCACTCCATCCTGGGCAACATAGCCAAATTTCATTTCTCAAAAAAAAAAAAAAAGACAGAGGGAGAGAAGAGAGAACATAGGTATGCCAAAAAAAGTGGGGGGGAGTACAAGTGTCTGTTTAGTCCCTGCTTTCAATTCTTTCGGAGATCAATATAGGTATAAGGAAAGAAAAAGAGTGAGAGAGAGCGAGATGTGTATGAGTGGAATAACTGAGTTACATGGTAATTCTTTGCCTAACTTTTTCAGGAAGCTCCACACTGTGTTCCACAGCTGCTGTACCACTTTGCATTCCCACAGAGATGCACAGGAGTTACAATCTCTTCACATCCTGCCAGCATTTGTTATTTTCTGTTTTTTTTTTTTTATAATAGCCATCTTAATGAATGTGCAATGCATTTTCTTAATGCCACACCAGTGAGCCCAATGTGTAGGAGAGCACTAGGGGTTTTGAGTCTCAATGTTTCATCTCGTTAAAGCAGAACAAATACAACATACTGAAGAGCTGTTCTGATGATTGAGTATCCACAGAAGGAAACCCACAAATGTTAGTCCCTCTTTCATTCCTTAAATTTCTACTAAACCTCCTCCCTCAATGTCCAGAGAAACTCCCTGAAGTCTTAACTATGTTGATTTGACATAGGGCTGATTTTTAACTTCTGTTTTGCCTTACCATATATCTTGCAACAGATGTCAAATGTGTCCTACATGATGTCTGAAGAGCACCACACCTGCACCCAGCTTTCCTCTGGAATTAACTACTCATCAGTTCTATCATTAAAAAAACAAGGAGCAGCTGTAATACTCAAGGAACGAGCAGGATTATACTTTAGAATTACATCTTTGCCAATAATTTTAGTTTATTTGCTGAATAATTCCAACCAGTCTTATGGTTAAATTAATAGAATTCTTTGATATCTATAAATGCCTGAAATACTTGTTTGACACCTTAGTAATGCTTTTAGAGATAAATCTAAACAGTGTTTATTTTTAATCAGTTTGTTTTCTTCCATCTCGTGGTTGTAAACCACGTCTTAGTTCGTTGAGTGAATGCCCACTGTACGCCCTTCGTAAAATACTGGGGGTCTGCAATAGAGTTCACAGAAGACCCCAGTAACCACAAACCACAAACCAATCAGTTCACTATGCAGCATGTAAAGTGTTTGCAACAAAACATTGAACAATCGACTTGCAATGAAGTTGGAATCAAAAGGTATTAAAGAACAGGTGTTCTAGGTGGACATTCTGCAATGCTTATCAACAACCATGGATCAAAGAAATACTGAAGACCCAAACCCATTGTGGCTCACTGCTGTGCATTTGTTGTATGGCATTGTAATGTGGCAAATTAAAACTGAGCACAATATAAAATGACTTTCAGAGGGAACTAAAAAGCGTTAAAGCCAACAAAGCTTGCAATTTTCAATTTGCTCAAATCAAACTATCCACATACTTCGTATGCTCTTCTACAGCATCCAGAACTTCTGATGGGGTCAGCCTTGGGCAAAGCTCCGAAGTGAACATGGAACCACTTCTGACTGGTAGGCTTCACTTCCACTGCTTGAGCTTCATTGCCTTTCCTTTCTGGACTGTTACAGATGCTGGGAGTGAATCCATTAGGGGACCTAATATGTGTTGGCCATTTGGGAAAGGTCTGTCTGAAGAACTGACACTTCAGCTGAGATGTATAGCAAAGCATTATCAACTTGCACATGCACACGAACTGCCTGTGCAATGCATTTTCAGAAAGCAGAGTCCTTTCATCAGATCTGGGCTGGTATCTGGGTTCTAGCAAGCTCCCAGGGATGCCCATGCTGCTGGCTTTGGATAGTACTTAGAGGAGCAAGAATAGACGTGAATGCGAGACTACCAAGAAGCACACAGCACAGCATAGCTGGTCCTCCATGAGGCAGCTTCAGGGTCCGAGAAGGTGTAATGTGGCTGACACACGAGCGAGAGTGGAGGCACATCAGGTAACTATTCTAAGTCAAAGATGGAGACGTTTACAATTAAAGGACTTCACTTTCTGGAATCTGAGATTTGATGCAGGAAAGAGGGAAACAAATGATATCAAGTCAGAATCCTGGGGGGTGGGTAAGAAACACCAATTAGAAAGCTCTTCAAATCCAAGTGGGCTTTTCAGACTATCTCTAGGACTAGACTCCAACCAAGAAAATCACGAAGGGAAATGATATCTTACTCCCCTGGGATAGCAAACATGATTTAGGTAAAAGCTTTTAGTTTTATGGCTGGGGAGGTAGCAATAAAGAAAATGAACTTCCTGCCAGTGACTCTTTTTCAAGCCCTGCCAATTCCTGTGTCTGGGGAAGCTGTAAAGAATATCCGGCCTCATGTCAAAAGAATTGCGGTGGATCTCCAGCCTGCCTGTACTCGAGCCTCCAGCCATCCCTGAGCCTGTTCCCAGGCCTGCCTGGAGTTGAGAATGCCCAGAGAATCTTTTGTGTCTCTTGCTGCAGTGACACTATCTGCATTAGCATAACCAGGACCATCAGCAACCGGTACTGAAAACAAACAGAAAAAAAGCGAGCAGCTGATAAAAAGCAGAATCTTCTTTCTTTGGCAGCAATACCAATAGCATGAAGCACGTCTCTTTTGGAGCTTTCCAAACCACTTCAAAAGCACGTTTTCTGGTGTGGATCAAGAAAGCTAGGCAAATTGCCCCTGTGTAGACAGCCATCAGCCAAGATATTGATAAATGCTGGCAGCTCAGGACCTGAACTCAGCCCTGAGGAGTTCCTTCTCAGATCTCTGTTTAACTCCAGCAGCTACAGGCAGCATTTGAAGAACACAATGTTGATTTTTGTGATCTTCAGCCAACCCGGAGGTGGCTGGTTCCCAGGACTCCCAGCACCATCGTCCCTGCCCTCCCCAGTTCATGATGGTCTGCCCAGGCTCACTGTCCCCAGACTTGTCCTTTGACCCTATCAAAACCTAACAGTCCTGTGTCTTTTTCCCTTTAGGCCATACAAACTGACTAACTAATGTGGTAAATCTATTGACTGAACTTATACTCATGGTTTAGTGGGTATTGAACACTGGAGGGTTTGCTGAAGACTATCAAAATCAATTCTACCTTCTTACAGTTGGGCCAAGCCTTCTTTGGGTTGAATAATACTCTGAGATACCTAAGTGTGAAAACTGAGTTGACTTTTTATGTGATCTATTAACTTTTCAGAGATTTTTCTTAATTTAACCCAAAAGAGATACCCACAGCTTTTCAGAGTCCTACAAAGTACATGAAGTTTTGTTGTTGTTGTTGTTTTTGGAGTTGGAGTCTCACTCTGTCGCCCAGGCTGGAGTGCAGTGGCACACTGCTTATGGCCACCCCAGCCTCCATCTGCTGGGCTCAGGTGATCCTTCTGCCTCAGCCTTCCAGGTGGCTAGAACTACAGGCATGCATCACCATGCCCAGTTAATTTTTTGATTTTTTTTTAATGAGGTCTCACCAAGTTGCCCACGCTGGTCTCAAACCCACGGACTCAGGCAATCCTCTCACTTCAGCCCCCCAAAGTGCTGGGATTACAGGCATGAGCCACCACGCCCAGCTATGAAGTTTATTACTAAAATACTCCCTCATACTTCCCCCCTAAGCTCCAAGTTTCTACTTTCAGCTACGAAGCTTCAAGTGTCACCTTCTCCTATGAACCTGCAGTTTGGAGATAAACTCCTGAAGACTAATGACTTTGAAGAATTAAAAAAAAAAAAAAAAAAGAGTAGTGGGAGGGCAGCATAGAAGCAGTGGTCCAAGGTTAGAGAGACTGCTTCAAATCTCAGTGCCACCCCTTCCCAGCTATGTGGTTCTTAGCCTCTCTGATCCTCAGTTTCATAATCTCTAAAATGGGATTAGTCACATCTACATCAGTGTATTGTTGTGAGGATTGAATGTAAAGATATTCAAAATTATTGAACGTGTCCAGTAATTAACACAGTGCCAGCACAGAGCAGGTACTCAGTGAAGATGAACTGCCTTCCCAGCTCACATCTCCAGTGAGCTTTCTGCCAGTGACAAGAGATGGTTCCCAGTAGTCCCACAGGCAGTGCTTTAATTTACCACTAGCCAACCAATAAGCTTACCTTAGACCAGCTCACCATGTTTACGCAAACCCGGACATGAAATGAAGTGAAAGACAAAGAGAAAACAATCAGTGTGCCTAAGCAGATGCTAAAAAATTCACCTCATGACATACTCACCATACTTGTTTCCTGAATCTCCACTTAGATTTTAATTCCGCAAAGTAAACAAAGTTTGTAATAATGAAGGTGACTACGATGGTCTGTAGTTAGAAGACAAATCTCCCTATGGTGTCCCTAAGAAAAATATATGTACAGAGAACAAAGCACAATTAAATAACACTTTATGGCTACCTAGAGAGTTCCCCAAATGCAGAGAAAGCTCTACTGAACTGAGCTTAATACCAGAAGAATTCTGTTACTAACTCAGTCTAATGCCAAAGCAGGACGGAGATGGCATTCCCTAACTTCGCCTCAAGCCCAAACCCATGTCCGAGTGTGGTCAGCCACTACACATGAGAGGAGTGCCCGTGGGAGGAGGGCAGAGACAGGCTAGCAGAGAGCAGCTTCAGGAGGGGAGTCTGCCTGAGCTCTGCTTTGCTTTTCTTTATTTTTCTTCTGGG
This sequence comes from Tarsius wallacei, assembly GCA_963574415.1. Taxonomy (NCBI): domain Eukaryota; kingdom Metazoa; phylum Chordata; class Mammalia; order Primates; family Tarsiidae; genus Tarsius; species Tarsius wallacei. The sequence goes on from CAUYQG010090135.1 coordinate 7,136, forward strand.
TGGGTGATTGGGGGAAGAGCATGGAGATAAAGTCTACTGACAAAGGATATGAGTCTTGGCGCATGTCTTACTCAGCATTTGGGGAAAGACAACGGAATGCACAAAGGAAAGCAGCAATCCAACCTTATCCCAAAAGGAGGAGCCCCAGGCTGCCTGAACTCCCCAGCTTGCAAATACATCTTCACCTGGAATTAAGAAAAATCTACCACTAGCTATGACCCATAAAAGATCTTTAAACTTGACCAACCATAGCAGTCCACCTCTTTGAAGGTAAAGTGACAAAGACATTTGAACAGAAGCTTTGAGCTTTCTGTCCTCTGAAGACCAGAATCCATGTCTTCTACTGTTGATACAGCCCTACACAGAGGGCCTCCACTTGGTGTTTATCCACTGACAATGCCACAGAACTGTTTCTTGCTCACCATGAATTATAAAGCGCTCAAAGAATTTATTGTCTGAAATATGGTGCCCTAATCACAAATTAATAAAACAGCAGCCCAGAAAGCAGATTTTGAAACTCACCCAACTTTCCCATAGAACTAATGGTTACAGTTTCTTTTCAAATAAACTTAGTAATTAACCCCACCTGGTCTTAAAGCTTAAAACATACTTTTGTCTTAAGTTCCTTTCTTAGGAAACAGAAATTGACCTTAAATTGAAACTTTGTCTTATTTGAGTTTCTTTCTCAGGAAAGCAACACTTAAGCCTATGGTATCAAGAGACTAAAACTTACCAGATCACTACATCTAGACAATGAAATGCCAGACTTCACCTGTTTACAACTCCTCTTCCTTACCCTTCCCTAATTCCTGCTTTCTACATTTCTTCTCTATATAAACCACTGATTTCAGAGAGACTGATAGATGGATTTGAGAATGACTCTCCCATTCTCCCTGGCTAATATCACAAATACAGAAACCTTTGAATATAAAGACTTCTTCCCTAGTAATACTCGTTGTCTCAGTGAATGACTTTTTGTGCAGCCAGCAATGGGACCTAGACCAAACCCCGGGGATTCAGTAACAATTTCAAAAGAAAGACTTCTTGCATTCTCAAGGACTTACAAAATATGTATTGTAGAAAAACGGTAAATAGGCCCTGGAATCAGATGGACTTGGATTCCAATTCTAGCTACACCACTTATTAAATGTGTGACTTTGGACAAGTCTTTCAAATTTAGTACTTCTGCAAAATCAGAATAAGAGTAGACAAAAAATAGAGTTTCAGGTAGACTAAATTAAATGATGTATACAGACTGCTTAGTATTAGCATTTAATACATTTTATTGTGATTTCAGAGCACAAGCTTTTACCTATAATGTTATAAAATTACTTGTAATAGTTTAAGCAATTAGAAGTCTTGTGTATATAATTCTGCAAAAATGATGTAAATATATATAGGATAAGAACAAGAAAATCTTTAGAGAAAATGATAAAATATTCTTGGTTTTTAAGAAATCTAGACAATTTGGGCAAGAATCAAGTCATAATTTTGAGTCTTTATAAAGGATACATTTTTATTGAGGGAACAACTGATTTTTGTAAGGTGCTATGGACTGCGTGTTTGAGTTCTCTTGAAATTCATATGTTGAAACTCTAACCTACAACAGGATGGTGTTAGGAGATAGGGTCTTGAGAAGTGATTTAGTTTAGATGATGCTGGAGTCCCCATGATGGGATTAATAAACTGATAAGAAGAGGAGACCAGAGCTCTCTCTTTCGGCTATGTGAGGATACAGCAGAAAGACATCCATCTGCAAACAGTAAGAGGGCCTTCACCAGACACCAGATCTGCCAGTGCCTTGGTATTCAGCCTCCCAGAGCTGTGAGAACTGTAAGAAATAAATGCTTTTTGTTTAAGCTACAGTCTATAGTGATTTGTAATAGCAGGCATGACCAGACTAAGACATAGGGTTCTCCTTTTTTCAGAAATTCAATTTAGTTGCAGTTACCCACCATCTTGAAATGCTGTTAACTCCCTCCTCCTTGCAATATAAGCTCTGGGATTATAGCTTCATTGAGCCAAGCCTCTAGCCCAGATCTGAAGAATTTATCTGTGCTCCTGTGGGTACTAACTTAAACAAAGAACATTTGCTCAATGGAATGAAACATCTTGATGCTGCTGGCCAGGCAATATTTGTAGAGCACAGCTCATGGGTTATGTCTGGCTTGGATCTCCAAGAATGCTTCTTCCTGCCCATCAAACTGTGGGCTCAGATTTAGTCAGAAGGCCAGATTCTAGCATCAGCTTTGTCCTCAGGGTAAACATCTATGCCCTGTTTAGTACTGAACAATAAACCCTGAATATTTTACCTATTTCTGGCCAGTATCTTTTCCCCCTGTGCCAATTTCCAGTCAACCTACCTCCCATGCAGCTTGGCAGTTACTGGGGCTTGCTGTGCCCGCCAATGACTTAGTCAAAGTGAGAAAACAGATCTGCTGGCTCCAAATCCAGAGTTTCCCCTCAACTCATCAGTTGTATATATTGAACAAATGGGCTTGCTTTATTTTATTTTATTTTTTTAAATTTTGCCACTTCTTAGAATTCTCCATTTTGAGATTCCTGACCTTCCAATACTCTATAATCCCTTTGAAGGTAACACAGTAAATACGATGCATGCACAGTGCAAACTGCAGCTGATTTTATTTTTCCATCATCTAAAAAGTACATGAAGTAATTTCTAAACCAGCAGTAAAATTTGTTTATAAAGAATGCTGATTTGTTTTCTGCACTTTCTAGCACAGAACTTCAATTTATTTCCTTGCCATAAAAAATCCATTATTTTTTTAAACAATTGTAGTTAGTATGTTTTAGAAATGTTTTAATTTTTTTTAAAAACTTGCAAATTGGAGTGTAAGTAGCTTTCTTAAAATGAAATAATTTTAGACCCAGTTTGCTGATTGATGATTTCACTGTACTTCAAGGCAGATGATTTCACAGTCATTGAATATATAATATAATGAGTTTTTATAAATCAAGTGAAATAACTAAAATATATATATATTTTTTAGATTAAAGAATATAGTTTATTTAGAAAGTAAATTAGAGAGAGAAAGAGGTGATTCGCCTCCCCAAGATGGTGGGGGACCAAAATTTAAGGAAACATGGCCCGGCCATAGCTTGAAGAGCACATGGCCACACCATAGCTTAGTAAGGCAATGGCCACGATGGCCTAGCAATGACTAAAAATATCATTATAAATCAAATTACAGGAAGAAAAGGAAATCTTCATTCTGAGAATGCCAAATTTTGAGCTACTGATTGCTAAAAATTATGGTTCTACAAGAAAAACCCTACACACTCCTTCTGTGGGATAAACCCGGTAGCACCCAGAAAAATTAGTAGTTATGGAATGGGAATGATGGTAATTTTTTAGAAAACAGTGTCTGTTTGGAGTCAGTTGCCTTGTGTTATTAGAAGGGAAACAGCAACACCTTGTGGACAGAGAAAGCGGATAAATTTTGCTCGAATAGTTTCAGCTTGTATTAAAAACACCATTTAGATTTGTGCAGCACTTTCCACAAGGGAAGTAATATTGTGTTTGTACTTAAAAGACATCATAATACTGCTTATAGACATTTATAAATTATACAAAAATGTCTTCAGGATATACATCGTCCAGATATAGCTACATGACTCTTTCTAAATTCCAAATTTGAGTGGGAGAAAAAGGTAAGCAGAAGACTTCTTGGAATGTACCAGGCTCTAAAAACAACACCATAACAAAACAAAAATCTTTAATTAGGCAGTATCAAGGATGTCCACTCATACCATTTCTGATTTATGACATGATAATCTAATTAGGAAACCCCATCAGCAAGAACCCAAAGGAAAGGAAAAAGAGACGACAGCAGTGATGGGCCTTCCTCCCCCCCATTCCTTCTCCACGCCCCTCACTAAGCCCCACAGTCATGGCTTTCTCTCCGAGGCTTACCCTTTACTCTGTGAGCCTCTGGTCCAGAGAACCCTGGAAGTCCTTGCGTCCAGGGACTCTGCAAGGTCAAACTCTTTTTATAGAAACACTGAGGTGCTGCTTGCCTTTTCCACTCTCTTTCTCTCACAAGTGTGTGCTGGAGTTTCCCGGAAGCTTCCTGACATGGATATCACAAGAAATTAATGTGGAAACAGAAAGGAGAAACCCAGTGCTCTTTTATTAGTCTAGACATTGAAGATATATGCAAAAATATAAAACATGTCATACTTCTCAACAATTTTATTGCTTTGAAAAATAATTTTTAAGAAAAATATGTGACAAGTTAACATGCAATGGATATTTTTTTAATTAATTTTTTAAATTTTTCCATTTTAATCTCAATATAGTAAATATGAATAGATATAATCCAAATAAGCTCTTTGGAGTCCTCAATAGCTTTTAAGAGTGTAAAGGGGTCCTAAAACCAAAAAGTTTGAGGACTGATGCTCAAAAGCACATTCTCCCTGATGCAACTTCCACCCAACCCATTTCTTTAATAATTGGATAGGTCATCTCTCATTCCCCTCTCCCTACACACACTTTTTGCAAAATTTGATTTTTCTACTCCATATCTTCCTATTATTGGAAAGTTCTCATGGGCATTATTTACTAAATATTGTAACTGTTGAGATATCATTGACATATAAAAATATATATATATATATTTAAAGTATACAACTTGATGTTTTGTTATACATTGTGAAATGATTATCAGAATCAAGCAGATTAACATATCCATGATTTATACATGGTTAGCGTTGTATGTGTATACAAGTATGTGTGAAAGAGAGATTTAATTTGGGATCTATCCTTTTAGCAAATTACTAGTGTTCATTACAGTTTAGCATTCAGCACCATGCTGTACATTAGGTCTCCAGAAACTATTCTAACTAAAACTCTGTACCATCACCCCGTTTCCCTCTTTATCCAGCCCCTGCCACCACTATCCTACTCTCTGCCTTTATGAGTTTGACTGTTGTAGCTTCCACATATAGGTGAGGTTGTGCAGTATTTTTCTTCTATGTCTTCTTTATTTTGCTTGGCACAATGTACTCCAGCTCCATCTAGGTTCTCACAAACAGCATATTTCCTTTTTTTTTAAGTTAAATAATATTTCATTATTCAGTCATACAGTATAATGTATACTTCATCAATAAAATATAATTTATCATAACATTCATATCTATACATACCATATTTTGTTTACCCATTCATCTGTCAAAAGACATTTAGGCTGTTTCCATATCTGGGCTATTGTGAGTAACACTGCAATGAACATGGAGAATGCAGATAGCTCTTTACAATCCTGAGTTCAATTGTTTTGGATATACAACCAGAAGTTGACTTGCTGAAATTATATGATAGTTCTATTTTTAATTTTTTAAGGGACTTCAATCTTTTTTCTATAATATTTTATTAATTTACATTCTCACTAACAGTGTATAAGGGTTTATTTTCCCCACATTCTTACCAATACTTACCTCTTGTCTTTTTGTAGTCACTTTAACAGGTGTGAGGTGATATCTCATTGTGGTTTTGAGTTGTATTTCTCTAGTGATTAGAGAAATTGAGCACCTTCTTACATGAGGGGGACCCTCAAAAACCCGGAATTTATAAAAAATTGTATATTTATTCTTACATGTTTAAACTTCAGTCACCTTCAAAGTAATCTCCGCTTGATGCAAAACACTAATTGAGATGCTTTTTTCCACTGCTCAACAGTTTTTGAACTCATCGATTTTGATGCCTTTGAGTGTTTCTGCCATTTTTGGTTTCACCCCTTCCACATCAGCAAAACATTTCCCTTTGAGGACTTTTTTTCATCCAGGAAAACAAAAAACAAGTCACTTGGGGCGAGATAGGGTGAATAGGGAGGGTGGGGCACGAGGGTCATGCTGCTTTTTGGTCAAAAATTGCTGAACACTCAGAGCAGTGTGAGCAGGTGCACTTGTAAGTCACCCATCATGAAATGGGCAAACGTGTTGAAAGAAGCTCCTCCCACCCCAAAAAATTCACTGGAGTCGAATGCAGCCTCTCACAACAACTAGCTGGTACACTGATGCCAGTGGGTTCCTAGAACACTTACCTAGTGGGGGACATCTGTACTACAAGGGACCTGCTCTCCAACAAATAAGTTTGATTTTTTTTAATGGGTTCCCCCTCGTGTGTGTGTATGTGTACACTTATTGGCCATTTGAATTTCTTCTCTTGACAAGTATCTATTTGGGCTCTTTGCCTATTTTTAAAATTAGATTATTAATGTTTGTGGTATTGGCATTTGTGTGTTCTTACTTTTGGATATTTGGCTATTAAGCCCTTAGCAGACACGTAATTTACAAATATTTTTTTCCATTCCATAGGTTACTTTGTCATTTCATTGTTTGTTTCCCTCATTGTGCGGAAGTTTTTTGGTTAGATGTAATCCACCTGTCTACTTAGCTTTTGTTGCCTATGCTTTTGGTGTCATATCCAAAAATGTATTGCCAAGACCAATGCCAAGAAAGTTTTCCTGTGTCCTTTTCTAAAAGTTGTATGGTTTCATGTCTTACATTTAAATCTTTAATCCATCTTGAGTTGCTTTTTATGGTGTGAGACAGCAATCTAATTCCATTCTTTTGCTTGTGGATACTCAGCTTGCCAACACTATTTGTTCAAAGACTATTCTTTCCCCATTGTGTTTTTCCCATCCTTGCTGAAGATCAATTGGCCACAAATATGTGAGTTTGTTTCTGAGTTGTCCATTTTGTTCCATGGTTTATAGGTTCATTTTTATGCCAGTACTATAGTGCTTTTATGACTATAGCAATGTAATACAATTTTAAGTCAGTAAGCGTGATGCCTCTGGTTTTGCTCTTGTTCAAAATTGCTTTGGTGAGTCAGGGTCTTTTGAAGTTTTATATGAATTTTAGGATTGTTTTTTCTATTTCTGTGAGAAATACCATTTGGGATTTTGATATGAATTACATTAAATCTGTAAATGGCCTTGAGAAATATGGACGTTTTAACAATTCAGTATTAATTTTTCCAATCCACAGGATGTATTTCCATTTAATTAGATCTTTAAGATTTTTCTTCATTAGTGTTTGATAATTTTTAGTGTACAAATCTTTCTTCTCTTTGGTTAACTTAATTCCAAAGTTGTTTATTCTTTTTGTTGCTAATATAAGTGGGATTTTTAAAATTTTCCTTTTTAGACTGTTGTTAATGAAAGAAATCATACTGATTTTATATATTGATTTTATATATTGATTTTGTATCCTGCAACTTTAATAAAGTTCAAGTAAAATTTAATAAAGTTGACCTTTCACATTCATAGGTTTTGCATCCACAAATTCAACCATGAACCAAAACGTGTAGATATACAAGGCCGACTGTACATATCTTCCATCGTGGTTGCTTGAATTTGCAGGCACAGAACCTGTGGATATGGAGTGCTGATTGTATACCACTCTGTGTAAGGAACTTAAGCATTCGTGGATTTTGTTATATGAGGAGGTCTTGGAATGAATCTCTGGCAAATATGAAGGTCTGACTGTATTATCTATAACCATTTTTCATGGAGTCTTTAGAGTTTTCAATGTGTAGCGATTGTGTTAACTGCAAACAGAGATAATTTTCTTTCAATTTGAATGCCTTTTTTTTTTTTTCTTGCCTGATTGCTCTGGCTTGGACTTCCAATATTAAGTTGAAATATAAGTGGTTAAAGCAAATAGGCACTTCCGTTTTGTTTCAGATCTTAAAAGAAAAGCTTTCAGTTTTTCCCCATTGACACAATGTTAGGTGTAGGTTTTCATATGTGGTCCTTATTGTGCTGAGATAAGTTTCTTCTGTACCTATTTTGTCTAAATTTTTAATCATGATATTATGTTGAATGTTGTCAATTTTTTTTCTGTGTTTATTGGGATGTTGTTTTTGTCTTTCATTTTTTAATGTGGTATATCACCTTGATTGATTTTTATACATTGTACCATTCTTGTGTCATAGATAAATTTGAACAGGTCATGGTATATGACCTTTTTCATGTGCTATTGAATTCAGCTTGTTAGTATTTTATTGAGAAGGTTTGCATCTGTGCCAATCAGGGGTACAAGCCTGTAACTGTTTTTGCTTTTGTTGTCATTGTCTAGCTTTGAAATTAGGGTGATGTTGACCTCATAAAATAAGTTTTGAAGTATTCCTTCTTCTTCAATTTTTTTTTTTTTTGAAGAATTTAAGAAGAATTGGTGTTAGTTCTTTGAATGTTTGGTAGAGCTCACTTATCAAACCATCTGGACCCAGGCTTTTCGTTGTTGAGAGTTTTTCTTTTAATCATTGATTCTCTGTATTTGTTATTGGTCTGTTTAGGCTTTTTTTTTTTCTTTAATTCTGTCTTGATAGACTGTACGTTTCTAGGAATTTGCCCATTTATTCTAGGTTTTTCCATTTGTTGGCATATAATTGCTTATAATTGTCCCTTATGATTATTTTTATTTCTGTTTCATTTGTCTGTGTCTCCACTTTCATTTCTGATTTTACTTATTTGAGTCTTCTCCCTTTTTTCCTTAGTGTAACTAAGGATTTGTTATTTTTGTTTATATTTTCCAAAAAATTCAGCTCTAGCTTTGTTGATTTTCTATTTTATTTTTTCTGTTTTTACCTTTATTATTTCATTCACTCTGCTAAGTTTGGGTTTACTTTGGTCTTTTTCTAATTATTTAAATTTATTTTATTATAAAGATGTGGAATACAAGTCAGGATTAAGTACAGGAGTGTTTACAAGCAGGTGAAGTTTGGGCCTCCATCTGGGCCTCACTTCACCTGGTTTAGGATCCGGTACCCTTAGTGAAGTTACGTGCCACCCCTCTTCCTCCTTCCTCTTCCAGTGTTCCACTACTGCTGAACCCTTTCTTCTAGTATGGTGGTAAATGTTCAGAACCCACTTTTAAGTGGGTTCATGTGGTATTCAGTTCTTTGTTTCTGTGATAGAGAGTATAATGAACTCTAAATCCATTCCTGTTGCTGCAAAGTCCATAATTTTGTCTTTCTTTGACTGCGTACTACTCCATTGTGTATATGTATCACATTTTCTTTATCTAGTCCACTTTTGATGGGCAGCACGGTTGGCTCCATGTTTTTGCTATTGTGAATAATGGGGCAATAAACATGTGTGCAGGTGTCTTTTTTGTAGAATAATTTGTGTTTCCCTGGATATAGTCCCGAAAGGAGGATTGCTGGACCATATGGAAGGTCAATTTCTAGTTCTTTTCAAAATGACCACACTGTTTTCCATAGAGATTGTACTACTTTGCACTCCCACCAACAGTGTTGAAGCATTCATTCCCTTTTCTGCACACCCACACCAGCATCTGTTGTTTTGTGATTTATTGATGATGGCTATCCTTGTTAGGTGGTGTCTCAATGTGGTTTTGACTTGATTTATCTGATGATTAAAGAGTCTGAGCATTTTTTTCCATGTATCTGTTGACTGTATGTCTTCTTTTGAAAAGTGTATACTCATGTCTTTTGCCCATTTGAATGCCTTTTTTTTTTTTCTTGCCTGATTGCTCTGGCTTGGACTTCCAATATTAAGTTGAAATATAAGTGGTTAAAGCAAGTAGGCACTTCCGTTTTGTTTCAGATCTTAAAAGAAAAGCTTTCAGTTTTTAATAAGGCTGTCTGTTTGTTTGCTTTCCTTTCAGCTCATTTGAGTTTCTTGTAGATCCTGGATGTTAAGTCTTTGTCAGATAGTTGGCAAATATTTTTTTCTCATTCTCTGGGCTCTCTCCCCACTCTCTTAATGGTGGTTTCTTTTGCTTTGCAAAAATGTTTCAGTTTAATGAGGTCCCACTTATCTCTTATGGGAAAGGCTTTTGGGATTATGAACGGGAATTGGTTGCCTATTCCAATGTGCATAAGTGTATCTCCTGCATTTTCTAGGATTCTTATAGTTTGAGGTTTTACATTTAGGTCTTTCATGCATTTAGAGTTGATTTTTGTTTACAGTGATAGGTAGGGGTCCTGTTTTATTCTTTTGCATGCGATCAGCCAATTTCCCAGCACCATTTACTGAATAGGGTCTGCTCTCCCCAGTGGTTGGTGGTGGAGGCTTTGTCAAACATGAGTTGGTTGAGAAATTGAGGCTTTGCTTCCAGAATCTCTATCCTGTTCCATTGGTTTATATACCTGTTCTTGTACCAATACCAGGCTGTTTTGATTATTGTAGCCTTATAATAAATTTGAGAGTCTGGTCTGGAAGTGTGATACCTCCCACTTTGTTTCTTTTGCTAAGGACTGTTTTGGCTATTCATGGTCTTGTTTTTCCATATGAATTTCTGTATTGTCATTTCCAGGTCTGAGAAGAATGATATTGGTAATTTAATGAGTATTGCTTTGACTCTGTGGATAGCCTTGGGGGAAGATGGCCATCTTAACAATATTGATTCTTCCAATCCATGAGCATGGAATATTTTTTCCATTTGTTTGTGTCTTATTTGATTTATTTGAGCAGTGTTATATAGTTTTTGTTGTTAAAGTCCTTCACTTCTCTGGCTAGGAAGATGCCAAGGTATTTCATTTTTTGTGTGGCTATTGTGAATGGGATTGTGCTTTTTATTTGGTTCTCTGTTTGTTGTATAAGAATGCAACTGTCTTTTGCATGTTGATTTTGTACTCTGAGACTTTGTCAAAGTCATTTATCAGGGCTAGGAGGTTTTTGACAGATTCATTGGGGATTGCAAGGTATAGGATCATATTGTCTACATAGAGGGATAGCTTTACTTCCTCTTTTCTTATCTGGATACCCCTGATTTCCTTTTCTTTTTTTTTTTAATATAATTTTTTTTATTGTGATATTGAGGGGTACAGTTAAGGGTTAGGTACACAAATATGTCTCATTCAGGCACCATTGTTGATAAGAAGTGTCCCCCCCCATCCCCAGACAGGTATTTACTGCCATTAATCCCTTCCCCTATCCCTCCCACCCCCCCCCCATCATTTCCCACCACTGTCAGTCATTTTCTTGTGGTAATACGTTGGATGATCAAGGTCTACTATATGAGTGAGAACATGTGATACTCAGTTTTTTGTTTCTGTGAGAGGTCACTCAGTATTATAGACTCTAGT
>CAUYQG010090137.1:0-26252 GCA_963574415.1 Tarsius wallacei
CCTCTTTGCAGACCACATGATGCTATACCTCAAAAACCCAGGAGAATCTGTCGAAAAACTCCTTGCACTGATAAAGGACTTGGGCAAAGTCTCAGGTTATAAAATCAATGTGAAAAAGACATCCGCATTTCTATGCACCAACAATAAACAAACAGAAACCCAAATAAAAAATACAATCCCATTGATAACAGTCAGGAAAAAAAATCAAATACCTTGGCATCTTCCTAATCAGAGATGTGAAAGACCTTTACAATGAAAACTACAAAACATTGCACATTGCTCAAAGAAATCAAAGATGACACAAACAAATGGAAAAATACTCCATGCTCATGGATTAGAAGAATCAACATTGTTAAAATGTCCATTTTACCCAAGGCAATCTACAGATTAAATGCAAAACCCATTAAATTACTGGCAGCATTCTTCTCAGACCTAGAAACGACAATACAGGAATTCATACAGAAACGTAAATGACCACGAAATGCCAAAACAATCCTCAGCCAAAAAAAAAAAAAAAAGCAGGAGGTATCACACTCCCAGACTTTAAAATTTATTATAATGATATAATAATAAAAACAATCTGATATTGGTACAAGAACGGGCATATAGACCAATGGAACAGGATAGAGATTCCAGAAACAAAACTTCAATTTCTCAACCAACTCATCTTCGACAAAGCCTCTACCACCAACAACTGGGGAGAGGAGAACCTACTCAGTAAATGGTGCTGGGAAAACTGGCTGACCACATGCAGAAGATTAAAACAAGACCCTTACCTATCACCATACACAAAAATCAACTCTAAATGGATCAAAGACCTAAATGGAAAACCTCACACTATAAGAACCTTAGAAAACCACAGGAGACATCCATATGGAAATTGGAATTGGCAACCAATTCCTGATCAAAACCCCAAGTACCCATGCCATAAGAGATAAAATAGATAAATGGGACCTCATTAAACAAACAAGCTTCTGCAAAGCCAAAGAAACCATCAAGAGTGCAGGGAGACCTCCCACAGATTAGGAAAAATTATTTTTGAACTGTATATCCGAAAAAGGTCCAACATCTAGGATCTGCAAGAAACTCAAACATGATAAAAGAAAACAAAAAAGCCCCATTACAAAATGGGCAAAATATACTAATAGACAGTTCTCAGAAGAAGACATAGGAGCAGCCAACAGACACATGAAAAAATGCTCAGCCTCAGTAGTCATCAAAACTTGCAAATAAAAACTACACTGAGATACCACCTAACTCCAGTCAGGATGACCGTTATCAATAACTCAAAAAACAATAGATGCTGGAGATGATGTGGTGAAAAGGGAACACTTCTACACTGTTGGTGGGAGTGTAAACTAGTATAGTCCATGTGGAAAACAGTGTGACAATTCCTAAAAGATCTAAAAATCGACCTTCCACATGACTCCACCATCCCCCTACTGGGAATATAGCCAGAGGAACTCAAATCACTATAAAAAGGATACCTGCACACATATGTTTACTGCAGCATTGTTCACAATAGCAAGAACATGTAGCCAACCATGCTGCTCATTAAAAAAGGACTGAATAAAAATTTGTGGTACATATACATGATGGAATAATATGTAGCCATAAAGAAGAACAAAATCATGAACTTCACAGCCATCTGGATGGACCTAGAGTCTGTAATACTGAGTGATCTTTCACAGAAACAAAGAACTAAGATTCAAATGTTCCCAATCATAAGTGAACCTTAAACAATTATCATAATACTATAAAAAATGGATTGGCAGTAGCAGGAAACTGCTGGAGGGGTGGTAGGGAGACAGGGAGGAGGGATTGGCAGTATTGGGAATCTGCCTGGGGAGAGGATGGTACACCACATCAACAAGGGTACCTGCATAATGAACATTTGTATAGTGAACCCTGTATTATAACCCACATCATTACAATAAAAAAATTAAAAGTTACTAAGAAAAAAGAAACTAAGAGTTCAAGGCCAGCCTATACAACAAAATGAGCACTAGTGTTTGCAAAAAATAATTTTAAAAATGTAGCTAGGCTTGGTGTTGCATACCTGAGTCTTAACCTCCCAAGAGGCTAAGGTTGGAGGATCACCTGAGTCCAAGAGCTAGACGCTAGGGTCAGCTATAATCATAGCACTGCACACTAGCCTGGACAAAAGAGTGAGTCCCTGTCTTGAAATAAATAAAAAATATAAAAATAACTTGAAGATAATTAACAAACAATTTTACCTTACAGATAAAAAAACGTATTCAGTTAGTAACCCATGTCATTATAAAACATAGTGAGTTTTAAGGAATTTATTATGGAAGTAGTTCAAAGATCTTGAGCCAAAATATTTAGTGAAGTATTACTCCTCTTTTGCTGGTTGATTGTTTAAACACAACTTCTTGCTATACCAAGTATGAACTTGATTTCACAAGAAATACACGTTCATTTTAAATGTCACTAACTTTTCTCAGAACTAAGTATTCAGACCTGAATATTGAACTATTGCCCTACTTCCTCCGTGAAAGCATTAAAACTCAAGGTGTCCTGCCTCTCCTACCTATTTATTTTATACTTTAACAGAAATCTAATACTTTCTGGTCATCTATTTCCCTGCAACTGTCATTCTCATACCAATGTATAAAGCACCTCATCTGAACCATTTTCCCAAGAGTCCACACCCTGACAAAAGTTTCACAGTTCTTTTTGGAGTGCAATATAAGTGACCCTCAAACCCTATAATCTCATCTTCTTCTTCAAATATTTCCTTTACCTACTTCCTCTAGTAGAAAACTATATTCCATCAACTGGCCCTATAGCCCTTCCAAGTGGGATTTGTTTTACCACTCATTTTTCACATGCCTCAGGACAGGAGTTAGATTGTTCATCTTAATCACTTCTCTTTGACACTTCCAAATTACTTTCCTTCCTTTTTTTGAAGCCCATGCCATCTAAATATATTATTCACTACTACTCCTGTTATGTTCTCATGAAGTTTCCAATCTAGTAGGTGGAGAAAGATGATAAACCATAAAAATAAATTCATAGGTTTGTTAGATTATAACTGTTGTGGAGGAAAAAAGTAAAATATGGCAAGGGAAGATTTGTACTTAAAAAAGCATGGTTGGAAACTTTAAACAGTGCAGTCTGTGTAACTTTCAAAGAGAAAGTACATCTGATCACATATTCTGAGTGGAAAAAGTCTTAAAAGTGATTGCAATATAATGAGGAAAATGGAGTGGACTTGAAATCAGAGAAATAATCAAATTAAAGACAATAGTTCACTTTGAAACCTGTTGGCAAATTTAAGAATTTTAATCACTCACTCTCTCTCACCTCCTTTTATTTAGCTGATGTTTGCTTCTTGACTCAAGATTTTCTTCTTTCCTCCAACTTTTATCATCTTTCATAGTCATTTTTGACTAATATGCTTGCCTTTGCATTTACTTATCGATTTAACTAATATCTTTGCCTCTAAGAATTGCGCTTTGTCCCTGTCTTATGCATCCTAGAATACCCAGGTCTTCTACTTTTCTGAATGTTCTTTACTAGTTTATAAAATGCCTACCTTCTAAAGCAATCTAACATGCATCCAATTTAAAAGAAAAGGAGAGCGTCTACAAACTATAGGCTCCTATGTCTGTTTCTCTTCTTCTTCTTCTTCTTTGAGTCGGAGTCCCACTCTGTCGTCCAGGCTGGATTGCAGTGGCAAGCTCATGGCTACCCCAGTGTTGCTCCGCTGGGCTCCAGTGAGCCTTCCACCTAAGCCTTCCAAGCAGCCGAAACTACAGGCTCGCTACCACATCCAGCTATTTTTTTATCTTATTGTAGATACGAGGTCTCTTGCCAAGTTGCCCATGCTGGTCTTGAACCCAAGGTCTCAGGCAGTCCACTCGCCTCAGCCTCCTAAAGTGCTGGAATTACAGGCTGAACCACCGAGCCCGGCTTGTTTCTTCTTTTATATAGGCGAATTTCAATAGTTTTTAAATATTTGTTCCCTTGATGTGTTCTCCCATCATTTATAAGATAAGACATTTGTTTATTGGGATCTTAAGAATCGCAATTTGAGAGACACTCACTTGGCTAGGCAACAAATTGTGTTTTGAAGAGATGGAGAGAAGTAGGGTTTTTTAAAGAGGAAATCTGTAGCTGGGCGTGGTAGCAGACGCCTGTAGTTCCAGCTACTTGGAAGGCTGAGGCGGAAGGATCGCCGGAGCCCAGCAGGTCGAGGCTGCGGTGGCCGGGAGCGGCCACTGCACTCCAGTGTGGCGACAGAGTGAGACTCCAACTCAAAAGTAAAAAATAAAAAAATAAAGAGGAAATCTAAAGGAAGTTAATGGTGATTACATAAGCTGTTTTGAAAGAATGATCATTTCTGGAGACAGCTGGATTAGTACATGGGTCCATAGTTCACTGATGGTTGTTCTTCAGGAGTTAAAGTACTGGTGAGATTCAACTATATTCAGGATGCTCTGGTCATTGTGATTTGTTCCAGTTCAAAAGTTCAAGGCCGATTGTGTGTGTGCGTGTGTGTTTGCTTGCATACAGGTGATTCTTCTTAGAATGGCTTCCTGACTCCATTTTAGAACTCTGAACAAGAGTGACACCAGTTGGTCTATTACATTTCATGCATTCAATCTTATGGCTTGACTTGCCATTATGTGGTGACATCATATTTTCTGTTCCAGATGAACATTATTATGCTATAATCATGTCCCCGAAGCAATTAATTTAGAATTTTTCTTTGGTGGTAATTGCATTATATATAGAATTCAATTTGAGCCAAACTGACAATTTTCAGATAGTATTTATCCCCATGAAAATATGGTATGTCATGCTATATTTTCATGTCTTTTTTTATTCTGCAGTAAGGTGTTGCTCACCTAAATTTAGTCATTTCTTGTTTGTTTGTTTTTTTCCTCCTCACACTTACTATTTGTATTATTACATTGTTCTTGTCCAAGTAATTAAACACAGGCAGTACTTTCAATAGACTAGAGTTGGTTATTTTGTGTTTACAACTTGGTGATTATGTCATCAGCTTAAATTGTAGTAGTTTTTAATTCCTTTCCAATATTCATACATCGTTTTCTTATTGTAGTTCAATGCTAAAGTAGACCTAGTCTTGATTTTGCTACGAGAAGAGTATATTTCAATTATGCTTTGAAAATCTCAACTGTTTGCCAGGTTGTCATTTTATTGTGTTTGGAAATGAAGCAGACCTTTATCGGTTTCATGTCATACTTTAATAAAGGATTTTAACAATAGTGCCTTTTGAACTATGGGCAAGATATAACTTATTCTAATAACATTATTTTTCATAACCTCAGAGCCTCATTTTCTATTTACAGACTTTTACATTTTAGTCATTTTAGTGGATATACAATTATATCCCACTGTGACCAACTTGCATTTTCCCAAAGAATAATGAATTTGATATCTTTTGATGTAATTAGTTGTCATTCATATATATTATTTTTGAAGTGTATTTGCAAATCATTTAAAACTGGATTGTTTTTCTTCCTTTTATTAATTTATGTTTTATGTATTATTAAGGTGAATTAATTAACAGATATGTCTTGTGCAAACTCTATTGTTCAGTGCTTTTCTTGCTGCTATAAATTTCTCAATAGTATGCATTGAAGAGGAGAAATTTCGAATTCTAGTAAAGTGAATTTACATTATTAAGTGTTGAATTTTGTTGTATCATTTAAAGAGTGTCTGATTTTGTTGTAGCAAAAATTAAGTTACTAGGGATATGCTTGATCTTTTCATGGCTTGCCTCTAAGTTTTGTTAGTGTGATTTTACTGCGATTTTTAATCGAGGCTAAATTTAGACTTCATTAAAGAAACTGTTTTTGACACTCTACCTAAAGTTTTGCATGTTACAGGATCTCTCAGTTTATGCTATTTAAATTCAAACTAATTCCACAATCTACAAACTCCAGAAATTGTGCAGCTGGATGCTTAGTGGTGATTCTTTCACCATTATGAAATTATTCTCAGTATATGAGCAGATGAATCCACAGTAAGTCAAAGATTCAAGAAGAGAAGTCCCAATAACTGATCTCTGTAGCCTTCACTCTTTGCATCTTTTTCTTCCCTGATATTCTGCTTCACAAATGTTAGTCATTTAAGCCTCCCGCAAATCAATTTTTTGTCTTCTAAACTCAGTGAGATCATGGGGCACAGTTACGTTTTCTCTCTTTCTACTGTGGTTTGGAGATTGTTTTCATATAATAGGATAAATATTAATTAAACACAGGGCTTGCTTATTTCAGAGATCACAGTCTTACTCTGCTTTTGTCTAAAGTCTAAAATATTTTTCACGTATTTTCCAGTTGTATAATTGTTTTCTATGGAAGATTTTTTTTTTAACAAATTTTCATTTGTGAGCAAACCATAAGCCTATAAATATAGTATTCACCATAATTAATCCAAATTTTGACTTTTCCACATACACTTACAGTAGCTTTTTTAAAATTACTTTTCTTCCATCTTTCAAAAGTGCTTCTCTTTGCTGAGAAGATTCTTTTGGGATATGTCCAACAATATTAACTTGGCAGCAGTATTTTTATTTAATTCTACATGTCAGCTTTTCTCTGATTAGACCATAGAGATATATTTTCTTTCATGGTTAAAAAATACAGAACAAAGAATCCAAATTGTATATACATGTCCTTTGTGTATTATAAGGCCCTCAGGTAATCAACATTCCTCGGCAATATTTAAGCCTCTTGGAATATTTACCAGTTTTTTGTCTTCTTAATTTATTATTTATTTATACCCATGTGTTACTTTGTGGTTTTCTGACTGAACAAAAAGATAACTCCAAAAATATTGGTGTTATTACAATGTAGGATATTAACTAGTTATGCATACATAAGCAAATTAACTTCAACACTCAGAATGATTGAATATATAAATATGTGTTCCTTTAATTTTTTGAACCTGGTTACAAATATTACTTGTTCCATAATAAATTATAGGGTTAAATAAATTTGGACATGAGTTTCTTCTATTTGGTATGATTCATATTTTTAACTTTTTGAAAATTATGCTGCATAACTGAGAACCAATCATGAACTGTTTTAGCATTGGTGTCTTTCTCTTTCTGTCTCTCTCTCATCTATCTTTCTATCTAGCTATCCAATATAAGTGAATTCCAAGCAGCAATAAAATTGCGCTTTTACTGATTTCTTTCTGCCTCTAGTGTTAGGACATGTTTGATTCTAGTCTATGTTTGTGCATAGCAAATCATTTATTTCCTATTAGTGTCAGAATGCTTGCAACTCATTATTTTTGGTCTAAGCATTTGTTGAACTTCTTTCTGGATGATGGTATCTAGTTTATCATGGGAAAGAGACAAAAGAAAGATGGTGTGTTAGATTTCTTGATGGTCTGTTTTTCATAGTCTGTGAAAAGAAAATATTTCAATCTGTTCTTGAAGATCTGGGATACTGAGTTTTAGCTTATAATTTAGCCATAACTGAAGTTAAAGAACTGTATATTCATTTGTCTGCAATTCAGACTTTTTTGCTTGTATCAATTGAAAATATGTTTTACTTCTGAATAATATTATTAAATTATTTTTAAAAATCTCTCCAAAATTTTTTATTATAAAATAATAAATTAATTTTATTATAAATATTAATTAGCACATAGATAGGTCTAATATTTACAGAATTTCCAGTAAACTGGAAAAGACTTATCTTTTTTACTTTAGATATACTCAACGTTAATCTAAAGTGATCCTCTCTGATATTAAGAGTTTAAGTAAATTTTTCTATAAAAATCTAAGTTTATTCAATTAAGTTGAAACTTTGGACAAATTGGATTCTCTTGGTATCTTTTATTCTTTTGTGAAATTTAATAAATATGCATCTATATTTTTTTCGTGATTTAATCAGTGTGAGGAATAATTTTAAAACATACATTTGATTTTTTCATAATACTTGAATTGTTTCTTTATAAGAATACCAGTTATGCTTAACTACCAAAATTCTAATACTGATTTATGAATCATAGAAGTTTAAGTTACTACTACACATTATGAAATTGTAGCATGTTGAACAGAATAGAATTCTAATTGCAATAGAATGTGTGATAGCAATAGTAATTATGCTCTACTGTGGGTCAGCTACAATATAATTTTTGAGATCATTAGTTAAATTTAAAACTTTAGAAAAATATTACATTGAGTTAACAAATACATTTTAGATGTTTACTTGATTTCCAGTTAATATAGAAGTAGAATTTCTGGTAATCAAACATAATATTTAATTTATGTGTAAATGCTTCTTTTATGTACTCTGGAGTACCTATCATTTTTACCTCTGTTAATGAGTGTATTCGATTTTGCTAGTTTAAACAAGTGCAAAAGAATTATGTGTAGCAATGGATTGTCAAATGATTTGTCCTAATGGGCTTCATTAATTCGGTAATATATTTATGTGCAATGTTTTCACACAGTTACATACTCTCTAATTCTGTTACATGCATTCTACTTTTCTCAGGGAAATGAAAGTCAGTTACATTGGGCAAGCAATAATCAGTATAGCTGACTGACAACTTACTAGGAGCAATCATAACAGATAAATATTCTATGTATCCAAAAGAAGAAATGATGTTTTGCTTTTCAAAAAAAAAAGCGAAAGAAGTCTTCTCCTAATATTAAATAACGTTGTCCCCATAATATGAAAAAATAATGAAATAATGAAAGCAGAGACAGATAATGAAATAATGAAAGGAGAGACAGATAAAACTTGAGCATGTTTAGTCAATTGTAAAATATTTGAAGAAAGCAAATTTTATTAGACTTGATTTCTAAAACCTGATATAAAAAAGAAATAGAATGTGTTAAAATATTTATGGGGTTTATGTACTTTTGATGGGTTTATTTATAATATATATATATATTTTAAAGTTTGCCAATTTGTCCTAGTACATGTTATTTATACTTTATTCTTAGAGAAAAATATTAATAAAGTTTATTAGAAATAATTTTTATTATGCTCCACAACATTTTTTTCTACTTTTTTCATTTTGACAATGTCGCCTACTGCATTTAGTTGTATCATCCAGCAGGTGGTTTATTCTTTCTTGAAGGTTTGCCTGGAGGCTGTACTATAAGCTTCAGGCAGAATGTTTGTCTTTGACAAATAAGAATAGTCTCTAAGTATCAAGGAATGTACAGGATATATTGATACTTTAAAAGACTGGCTCTTGGGAACAAACTTCCAAACTGAGTTAAGATTCCTAGAACTCATTTAAGTTCAGAAATAGATGAGATGTAAAAAGAATTCTAGACTAAGATACAGTGAAAAAGAATGTATTACAGAAGAAAAAAATGTTTTGGTAAGGGATGCTTATGCATTTAAAAATATATAATTGGAATTATTTTTAATAACGCTATTTTCTAATGACATGTACATTGAGATTGGAGATCCTAGGACTGATCAAGAAAAAGTAACATACCACAAGATGCCAGTAAAACACAAAGAACTCTATTTGAAAGTTATTTGACAAGTTAGCCTAGGGCAGAATGCTTCTCCTAACATGAGGCTTTCCAGAATCAGTGGTGTGGGGCCATGATCCATAAGGCCAGAAGGCCAGAAGGCAAGGGAACTCCTGAAGGAGAGAGAATTGAGAGGAGGCTTAGATATCTATGTAATTGCTCACTAGCAAAATCATAGAGCTCTGAAGGGTATTAGTGGCTTGGGATCTTGCATCGCCTCATAGAATCTCTTATTTATTTCTAACAGATATATTTATTTGATCTATACTATTAAAAGAAAATAGAAAACTTTAGACAAATTAAATTTAACAGAGTTTAATTGAATAAAAACAATTCACATGCTGGGCAGCCTTCTCAACCAGAATAGTCTAAGAGATCCTAGAGCGGCCATGTGGTGGAAGCAGTTTTATGGACAGAGAAAGGAAAATGACATATAGAAAATCAAAATGAGGTACAGAAACAGATGGATTGGTTACAGCTCAGTGTTTGCCTTATTTGAAACTGACTTCAACAGTTGACCACATTTGTTCACTCAATTAGCCATATCTCAGTGACTGGTACAAAAGTAGATTACAGATTGTTTAAGCATCCAGTGAGGTTACAGCAAAAATTTAAGAGAAATCTCTAGGTAGAACCCCAAATATGCAAGGAGGCAGCTCTGGGTAAAGCTTAATTTAACAAGATGTAAAACAAGCGAATGTTTTCAAATTTGAGTTTGGTACTGGTGAGCTTTTGCTAACTGCTGTAAAGAAGTCAACAACATAGGGCCAACACACAGGGGTTATCTTTAGCCCTTTTATGTAACACATGGGTATGTAAGAACATAATTCATATTTGTTAGCTCTCTCTAAACTTTAGCTTAGTAGACTTTAATTAAGCTAAAGGAAAATATTGTTAAATTGTGTCATATTTTTACTGATTTTAATAAAATAAAAAATGATTTTACTGGGGGGGCTCTATACTTTTCTTGGGAAGTTATTTTAATAAGTGGAATAACTTTTTGATTGATGAGAAAATAATTGTTCAAAAAAAATTCTGTAATCAAAGCTAAACCAAATCAAAGACCATGTAGGGACCATTGAATAGTTCATTGAATTAGGTGTGATGAGCTGAGTATTGATGAGGAGGTGATTTTTTTGTGATCCATTGCCTAAACAGCACTTCCTGTGATACTATCTTAGTATCAAAACCACAGGGCTCAATCCTTGTAAAGAAACTTTGTAAAGAAGAATATTTTCTGGTGGCCCAGGGGTCATCAAAATTTCAGAAAACTTCAAATGGATGTTAATTTTATTATCTTTATTAGTATTTTGGCAGGATTTGGTGAATAGAGATTCTTAAGTTTGGTTTCATAGCCTTGGGATAGAAGAATAAAATGATAGAGTCATCTGATTGTCCAGTCAAATTTCTTACAAAAATTTCTACTCATAAATTAATTATCTCTCCTTAGTTTGTTCAATATGTTATCTTCAACGGGGTTACATGTGTTAATTATCAGTCATTGTTGCAACTATATAAATGATCATGTATAAAACAAATTGTAAACAATGTGCTTGTGTGTGTGTGTGTGTGTGTGTGTGTGTGTGTGTGTGTGTGTGAGAGAGAGAGAGAGATGGTTATTTTATGTGTCAACTTGACTGACTGAGAGACGCCTCAATAGCTGATAAAACAACTTCGCAACAATGTGGATGGAATTAGAGCTTATAATACTGAGTGATCTCTCACAGAATCAAAGAGTTGAGTATCACATGTTCTCACTCATAAGTGGACCTTGAACAACTACTTATTACTGTAGGAAAGGGATTGAAAGTAGCAGCGGGAAACTGTGGGGAGGGTAGTGGGAGGGGATAGCTGGGATAGATGGTAGTCGATATCCACTGAGGGAGGAGGGTACACCTCAACAATAAGGATACTTGCGCAATGAACATTTGTATACCTAACTCTGAATTGTACCCCACAATTTCAAAATAAAAATTAAAAAAGAAAAAAAATAGCTGATAAAACATTGTTTCTGAGTGTGTCTGAAACAATGTGTCTAGAAAAGATTACATGTGAATCAGTAGACTCAGTAAAGAAGACTGCATTCAGCAATGTAGGGACATTATCTAATCCATTGATGGCCTAACTAGAACAAAAAGGTGAAGAAAGAGCAAATTTGCTCTTTCTGTATAAACTAAGACAGCCATCTACTCCTGTCCTCAGATATAACATTTCTTATTCTCGGGCCTTTCAACTTAGACCAGGACATAGATCATTAAAATTCCACTACTGGTTCTCAGGATTTCGACCTAGGACTGGATTATAACTGACTTTCCTTATTCTCCAATTTGCAGATTGCTGATTGTGATGCTTTAACTATATATATTAATATTATACATTAAATATACATATACTTTAATTATATGTAAAATATATATTTAATACATGATTTTTTAAGTAGAAGAAAGCAAAGTTTATTATTCACCTTTCACATATTAGATTAAAGTGTAATATTTATATATCATTACATAGTTACTGATATAATATATATAGCCTATATATGTATATATATTATTTTTCTCTAGAGAACCCTAATAGGGTTTACATGATAAGTAATATCTTTGGCTACTGCATATAGCCACAAAGGAAAGACAGGGGCTGTTGCAAAATTTTTTCCAAAGCTTTGAAATAAATTTTGAAAAATGTAAAGTATATTTAGTAATAATGTAAACAATTAACTTTAAAATAGCAGTTGTCTACTAATTAACTCTTGCTGATATCACTTTTGTTTCTTTCACAGTAGTGAAGAAAAAAAATCTTTAAAACTTGTATATCCATAGTGAGTAGGTTATTATATAGCTTACTGGAAAATCATTTAATAAGTCTATTTCATGAATGCTTAATTTTCTAGGAGGAGATACTTATATTTGATTCTGATATTTACTATCAGATTAGAGCTCATCCACTATCAAGATAAATATAAACTTGTGGATATCTGTTGAGTATAAAAAATAATCCCAAAGATTATAGTTTTATTATTGTGTATTTTTGCTTATTAAAAAGTTAATTTCAGCATGCTATTGACAGACTGTATGAAACTCTGAACCTCAGGTTCTTTTTAAAAAATAACAGATTTATTGAGATATAATCTCTATGTGTATAACTCACTCATTTAAAGTGTATTATTCAATGGTTTTTAGAACATTCACAGATTTGCAAAACATTGCAAATAACTTTAGAACATTCTTATTAATTTATACCCACAAAATCATACACCTATTAACATTAACTTCCTTTCTTCTCTTCCATTCTTGTAGCCCTCTTCGTAAGAAAACATGGATCTAGTGTCTGTCTCTACAGATTTGCCTATTCTGGACATTTTATGTGAATGAAATTATGCAAATTGTGGGTTTTGTCCCTTTCTTTAATGTAACGTAATACTTCCAAGCTTATCTGAGTTATAACACGTGTCAGTACTTTTTTTTAACTGCTAAATTTAGATCAGATACATTTTATTTTATTGGTTCAATATTAATAACTGAGTTGAATAAATGTTTTATATGTATTTATTCTACTATCTATAGAACCCATATTCTTAATTTAAATTTTTAATTATAACTGAACACAATATTATGAAGTACTTTTATTGTTTTTACCTTTAAATTTTATGTTTATTCATTGTTCTGTGTTTTACAGAACAGAAATAAGTGCATAATGTCAAAGAAAGCTTAGATTCAAATGTACTGCCACAAAAATAACACATTCCATTTAAATATATATATATAATGTTCAAGAATAATCATCTTTGATTAAGAAAGTAGCATTTAAAATTGAATTTACAGATAAACAGTTGAGATGCAGAAATGTTTGCTAAAGTTTTGTATGACCTTGTGAAACAGAAAAGAAATGTCAAAGCCCACATTTAGATACTTTTTCTTCTTATACATTTTGTTCATTAGAAACATCTAAAAGGCATTTGACATTATTTGTATTTTTGCAGCTGTTTTCATTAACTTGTGTCAAACTGTGAAATGTGTTGATTTTGCCATGACCGGCCCATGAAATCAGCTGTCTAACAGCTTGAATAACTGGCTTCTTACAAATACTACTAATAAAAAAAGATTCTAAATAAAAGATGTGCTGTGAAATGAAAAACATCCTTCATGTATATAAATATCATTATAATTTTTATAGGAAAATCATAGAGTTATTAATAGATCTCTAGACATTCTCCTTCTATGTAAATAATGTGATAAAAAGTGTCATGACATTTTTGTTGGGGTATGAGTTGGCATTAAGAAAACTTTATTCTAAACTACACATTTTTATTTTGTTTTGTTTTCTTTTCTAGTCATAGGAATTGACTACCACTTTACTGGATTTTCAAAAACATGAACTAGTTCTCTCTTTTTTCTTTATATCCATTTGTTTCTAATATCTATAAACATCTAATCATACCTTATTATGCCTTATCTCTAACATTAAGATTATTCCTGTAAAAGTGAATAAGACTAAATATGTATTACTGCCTTTTGTTCTCTAATCAGGATTAATTTGTTACTTAGTGTATTAATATTCACTTTGCTTAGTGAATGTTGACTTAGTTATTGTTCATATTTGTAAAAGTACTTTTATTTGTATATTTATAAAACCTGGCTCCAAAAATAGTATTAATCTCACCTAAATTACTTTGTCTTGTATCTGCATATTTTATGTGAAAGTGTATCAATAATTGCCTTGTATATCCACACTTTTTAAGAGTAGTATGCTTTAAGATAATTAAAATTTTTTCTTGAAATATTTTAACAGCACTTTTAATTAAGTTGTATATTAGACATATTATGTGAGACAAGTGTTGTGAAATTATTGAAGTGTTTATTATAAATATCTTCTTCTACCACTCAGTTAAAAGTGTTAATGAAAAAACAGAGTGTGATACTGGAACTTGATTGACCCATCATAATCAAAGATGTTTATAAATGCGATTAGCAAATATATCAAACTAAATTGTGCTTTTTAAATTAAAAGTAATGAATTCTCTAAGAATGTATACATACATTGAGTTGGAGATTCCCTCTCTTTTAAGTGTATCTGACTTTAGATATAAGTGCTCTTTTGTCACAAAGTGATGAGTTGTCATCTCCTGGGAAATGAAATAAATGTTTAAACTAAAGGTTTTTTGTGTGTTCAAATCCTTAAAGTTCTCCAACAGCCAGCATAAATATTAATAAGACTACTGTTTTTAACAGAATTTAAAAAACACTACAATTAAAAATAAATTAAAGAGACATAAATCCAAGAACTAAATCACTGGAGTCTTAGCAATCTTGTAATCTCTATTTTTTCCTAGCCCTTTTATGTCATTCCCATTTGCTCTAGCAAAGAAAAGAATCACATATAGAAATGTTTTCCCCTCATTTCTCCAAGAGGTTGTGTGGTATTGCAGGTTGATAATTCACTGCCAAATTATCAGTCATGTGATGTGAAACGTTTAGACATTTGTGTACATATATTATATTTAATATATTTTACAGTCAATGACATGTGTGCATGTGTGTATACAGTCGACTTTCATTATTCACAGATTTTTCATTTGAAAATTCACTCATTTCACAAAGGTGTCATTTAATCACAAAATCAATGTTTGGGGTGTCTTCAGGGTCATCCTTTGTAGACATATACATAGCAGTGAAAAATCTGAGTAACACCATGCACATGTTCATTCCCAACTGAAGTTGAATGAGGCAATGCTCTGACATTTTTTTTTAGATCTCATATTGCAAACAAGTGTTTTTAAAAATATACTCATAATCTTTTATTGTGTATCATATTGTCTTCAATAAGATACAACCTGATTAAATTTGATAGGCATCTTTATTTAAAGAAAAAAATTATCCGTATGTACAATGTCTTGTCTAGAGTCTAGCAAATAGAATACCTTTCATTGCAGGATTTCTGCTTAATATAACAAGCAAAAGCAAACAACCAAAAAATATAAACCAAAGCAAACCAACCCCCTCAACTACAAATATGGTTATAGAAGAAAGCATTAACAGACAAATATAAAATAACTTTGTGTTTGTTTGTTTAGAAATGCACGGTGAATACTAACATTAGTGACAAAACATTAAAAAAAAATAAAAATAAAAGCCCACAGTCATGGCGGGCACATTCTCCTGCTCGGGAACGCCAACCGGCTGTAGACCACGTCGTGGTTCCTGCGGATGGCACAGTACAAGACCATGCTGGAGATCATACAGAAGATCATGACCACAGCAGTGCCGAGGCCCACTGCGCCGATGATGTGGAGTGTGTTCTCAAAGACCTCCCTGATGGCCTCGGGGAAGGACATTATGGAGAAGGATTGGAGGATGTCCTTTTGGGGGCAGATGTCCGAGATAAACTGTTCCACACCCCCAGCCAAGCCACAGCAGTTCAACGAGGAGTGGATGACTTTCAGCGTCTCCCACTGGGGCTCGTTTTTGTTCTTCAGCTTGTTGTAGGTGTCCTTGTAAAATTCCCAAAGCTTCTTGATCACCTCATTCTTGTGGGAGTAGCTCCAAGTGGCCGCTGAGATCTCAATGGCAGAGATCACCAGAAGGAAGCCAAAGAACAACCCCAACATGCACTGGGACTCTTGCACAAACCCACCGCAGCCCAGGAAGCCTACGAGCGTCATGAGGGCACCAGCTCCCATCAGAATATAGACTCCTGTTTAAAGTTGGAATTGTCGGTGGTGGCTCAGCCTGTAATCCCGCGCCTTGGGAGGCTGAGGTGAGTGGATTGCCTGAGCCCGCGGGTTTCAGACCTGCCTGGGCAGGCCAGACCTCATCTCTACAATAAATCAAAAAATTACCCGGGCGTGGTAGGGCGTGCCTGTAGTTCTAGCTACTTGGAAGGCTGAGGCGGAAGGATCGCTGGAGCCCAGCAGGTTGAGGCTGTGGTGGTCGGGAGTGGCCACTGCACTCCAGTCTGGGCGACAGAGTGAGACTCCAATTCAAAATAAATAAATAAATAAAGTTAGAATTGTTATTCGTTTCTGGCTATAGATGCTCTTGGTCTGAGAGTCCAATCAGAGCCATAATCCAATGGCAAGGACTGCAATCCCGACAAGCCAGAAGATGAAGTTAAATCTGTACTTAGTGCCTCCTTTGACCAGCATGGTGGGGCTGGACTGGCCTGGGCCGATGTTGGTGGGCAGACCCAGTGCTGAACTGAGGTGCTGGCGGCTGCGGGCTGCCCTGTGGCTGCAAGTGTTTTCTTAATAGTCTACTTAGTGCCATGTTTTTGGCTTTTTCTTAGTTGATGTTGATAATTTTGTGGTTTAAAACCGCCACCAAACACAGTTTTGTAAGGCTGCCTAATTCTCCTACGCACAAGAAAGATATGACTTGCCTTAAGGAAGAAATTATGTGTGTTAGGTAAGTTTGGGAAAGACATGAGTTATAGTGCTGTTGGCTATGAGTTCAATGTTAATGAATCAACAGCATATATTAAATAAGGAGTCTCAAACATAAACACATAAATAAGATTGTGTATTGATCACTTGACAAAAATGTGACCAGAGGTTCACTGAATCATAAGCCTGTATTTTCCTTAGGAACAATGTCCGGTACTCAATATTTATAACAAATTCAATGTTTATAACAAAGTTATAGGACACCAGCACTGTCAGTAACGGGACTCCACTGTATGTGTATACATACACACATACAAATGTACACACACATATATATTTATTTTAAAATGTATTTTAAGTATAGATTTTTAAATATTAAATTTTCCTTAAACTTAGAGAATTTTACAAAATCTAAAAGATAAAGCAAACTCTAAACAGTAATTTGCACAGACATAGTACATCGTGAATGCTGAAAAATATTTGCAGAATGGTCAGCTGTAGTCAATTAAAAGAATACTGAAATCACTATTGGAATCACAATTCATTCTACCTATCAATCTACCAACAGTGGAAAACTCACATACATGATAATAATTTGTATATGTGTTAAGACATAGGATTAATTTTTGCAGCTTTTCACAATTGCTGATCTCACAAGTACTGTATTTCCTTCTGTTCTCAATTATTAGCCGGTTGATGTGTTTTTATGTTAACAAAATAGAAATAGTAAACAAAATACAAGAGTGTCCAAAAGGATTTTGAATATTCCCATATAAAAATAACATAGCTTCCCAAATTTTGTGATTTATACTGGTATCCAGGTAAATATACTAGTCAAATATTTGTTGTAGGTATTTATTTTAAGACATCCTTCACAAGATAGGTGTTGAATTTGGTAGACATTGTATAGCACAGAATATAATTTTGATGAAATTCTTCAAAAGATATTGTGGAGTAGTCTATCATAAAAATAAATGAGTGGAACATAATAGTTTTGTAGATGCTTATGGGTTGAGCATAGATAAAAAGCATACAAGGATATACCTCAATATAATTATGTGACTCAAGTTTTGTTGTTGCTGTTTATTATTTATCTGTTTTAATAATTTAGTATCTAGAACCAGGACCTATTGAGTGTTTCATATCAGTGACTTTCTATTGGTTTTTGACACAAAGTTGCATTTACTCAGGGAACTTCCTCTAATTCTGAACTGCCTGTACTTTATTGACTTTGTACTGAGTTTCTGTGAGAAGGCGGTGATCCTTCAAACAGAATAGGTATGTTACAGTTGTCCCTGATTCTTGCAGGCATGACTGAGTAATCATAGAAACATGTAAACACAAATTATAGAACTTATTATGAAATTATAGAGTTAATTTGCAAACCTCGTATTACGGAAAATTAAGCTACAAGTTTAAGATTTTGAATGTCTCATCTATGGTCATTACTGTGAACTAATAACTTTGACATGTTGTCTAATTTTCACAACTACCTTTTAAGGTAGTTGCTCACATTGAACCATTTCAGAGTTGAAGAAAATTAGGTCAGAAAGATTAAGTAACTTGGATAAGTTATTTAAACTACAGATGGTCATCATCTTACCGTGGTTCAATTTAGAATTTTATTTTATTTTTTGCTTTACAATAGTTAAAAGCAATATACAATCAGTGAAAATCATATTTCAAACTTTTAATTTTGATCTTTTCACAGGCTAACAATATGCGTTACATGTGAACTGCCATGCCAGGACTGGCATACAACCAATACAGTAGTCTACAACTTACTGTATTCAGTAATGGCATGAGCTATTGAATAGTTTATAATAAAATAGGCTTTGTGTTAGTTTTGCCCAGCTGTAGACGAATGTAAGCATTCTGACCATTTCTAAGGCAGGTTAGGCTAAGCTATTAATATGATGTTCAGTAGGTTAGCTGTATTTTTTTTTTTTTTTTTTTATTTGGTGTCTCACTCTGTTGCCCAGACTGGAGTGCAGTGGCTGCTCCCGGCCACCGCAGCCTTGACCTCCTGGGCTCCGGCGATCCTTCCGCCTCAGCCTTCCAAGTAGCTGGAACTACAGGCGCGCGCTACCACACCTGGCTAATCTTTTGACTTATTGTAGAGATGAGGTCTTGCTTGCCCAGGCGGGTCTCGAACCCGCAGGCTCAGGCAATCCACTCACCTCAGCCTCCCAAAGGTGCAGGATTACAGGCTGAGCCACCGAGCCTGGCTGGTTAGCTGTATTAAATGCATTTTTTTAACTTGCAATATTTCCAATTTGCAATTGGTTTTTTGGGGACATCACACTATCATAAATCAAAGAGCATCTGTAGTCAACTGTGAAACAAGGATTGAGGCATGGATATTTTGATGCCAGAGCTCATATTCTTAACCATTATTTTAATAATAAATAAAAAAATATTGCTATTGTTATTGACCCAAAATATACATAACTTAAAATTTACTATTTAAGCATTCTTCATTGTACTATCTAGTGGCATTAAATGCATTCACATTACTGTGCAACTATTACCATTCTTCATCTCCAGAACTTTTTAACGAAAGAAGTAATAGCATTTTGCTCATATTAAAAATGTCTTAAATTTCTAACACTGACTTACCTTAAAAAGACTGTCTATAGAATAAATTAGAAGGGTAAGAACTGGAAAACTTGTAATTACATAGATGACTACTAAAAAATACAGCATTTGATATTATCATTTTTATTTTTTTTCAGTTTTACTGAATAATTATAACTTGTACACAATATCCTAAAAGATCTAGTTGTAATCTCAGTAATGTTAACTACTATTTTTTAGGTTTTTTCAGCAATTTAATGTTTTTGACTGTTTCCATGCAAATTATGGTTAGTTAGTAAAAACTAGTATTATTAGATAGTAAAATAGGTAGCCATGATTATTTAGAACAATACCTATTAATAAGTACTTTAGTTGTAAAAGTTATAAAAAACTCTGAAAAAATAATTGAAACAGGTGTGTTTGTCAAGTAAAGAATTTTATGGCATTTGAGTTGGAAGCATTTATGTATGTTGATATAATTTTCCCTTGGAGACTACAATGAGATCCTTGGAATTTCTTTAACTTATGTGAAATAATTATTTCTGAATCAAGTTTCTCCAGCCCAAGTGATTATCTCTGTCAAAATAATTTAACTTGAAAGAAACCACTCACTTTTTTTGAATAGTTATTTTTGAATTTAATCATACTGGAAGTCTATTAAATTAAAAAGGATACTGTTGAATATAAAACTTGTATAGGTTTCAGAAATAGACATTTTAAAATAGCACTTGATTCATATGAGTACATTCATAGTTTTGATTTCCAAGAGTGATACTAAGTATATAAACCAAACATAAACTAGAAAATTATATTTTTCATTTTATGATGTTACAGGTGTTTTCTTTTCAGAGAGGCCTTTCTCGACACACTATGCTGAACTGATCCCTTCTATCCATTATTATTTATCAAGTGGCTGTATTATTACTTAAAATTTCTTTTTAAAAATTTTCACAATAAAATGTAACAATTATGTTTAACTATTTGCTAACTTAGTTAATATCATTAGCCTATAATTTCAGATATTATGTGTATCACAATTAAACTCAGATTGTGATAACTATCTTTCAGTTTTTATATGTTGTTATAAATGATGTGATATAAATAGGGCAAGAATTGGAAAGCTTTACTTACATATATTTCTACCAAATAAATACAGAATTAGATAATATTAAGTGTCACCATTTCTATTTATTTTCGCTATGTTAATTGTACAATTATAACTTATTCACAATACCTAAAAGATCCAATTATTATATATATGTATATAATATATATATATATAATATATATATATATGTTCTTTCAACCATAGGGAAATTTATGAAGCAAGTGTCAAAGACTGAGCTATTACCAGTTCTTTGTCCAAAATAGCATGACACGAATGCTCATGCCTGTAACCTCAGCACTTTGGGAGGCAGAAGCAAAACGATTGCCTGAGCCCAGGGGTTTGAGACCAGCCTCTACAATAAATTAAAAAAAACATAACCATGCGTGGAAACGTGCATCTGTAGTCCTAGCTACTGGGGAGGCAGAAGGATTGCCTGAGCCCAGCAGGTGAAAGCTACAGTGGCCATGAGCATGCCATTGCATTTCAGCCTGGATGACACAGTGAGACTCTGACACAAAATAAATAATTTAATTGATGTAACATTACTACTGAGGCATATGAACATAAATACTTAACTGACCAAAGGAAGCACTACTTATAGCAAGACCTACGGAGATTGTGATGGTTAATCTCATGTGTGTACTTGACTTCATTATCAGTGAGTTTCTATAAATTTTTGAAATAAAGAATGCCCAAATAGCTGGTAAAGCATTATTTCTGCTTGTGTCTGTGAAGATTTTTTTTTTTTTAATTTTTTATAATTTTAACAATGTGGAGTACAAGTCAGGATTAGGTACATAAGTGGTCATCATACAGGTGAAATTTGGGCCTCCCGTTTGTTCTCACTTCACTTGGTTTCAGATTAGGTACCCTGATTGGTGTTTTTGGTGTTATATGCTCTGCTCTCACTGCACTGGCAGTGTTCTGCTACTGATTGTCACGTTCATGTAGTATTGTGATCAATGTTCAGGATCTACGTATGAATCGGAACATAAGTGGTCAAAATATATAAAACATACTCAGTTCTTTGTTTCTGTGATAGGTCACTGTGTATTATAGACTTTAAATCCATCCAAGTTACTGTGATGTCCATAATATTATCTTTCTTTATAGCCGCATAATAGTCTATCATGTATTTGTACCACTTTAAAAAAAAAATCTAGTCAACTTTTGATAGCACAGTTGGTTCCATGTTTTTGCTATTGTGAATAGTGCTGCAATAAACATTCATACACAGGTTTCTTTTTTGTAGAATGATTTGAGTCCCTCTGGGTACATTCCCAGAAAAGGGATTGCTAGGTCATATAAAAGGTCAGTTTTTTGACCTTTTAGGAATAGGCGCACTGTTTTCCACAGAGGTTGTACTAGTTTCCATTCCCACCAGCAATGTAGAAGCATTGCCTTTTCTCTGCATTCTCTCCAGCATCCGATTCCTTTGAATGTGGTAAAGATGTTTCCAAAAGATTCATTTGAATCTGGATTAAAAATAAAAATCAGCCTTGCCAATGTGAATGGGCATCATCCAGCCAGTTAAGGGCCCAAACAGAACAACAAGGCTAAGAAGGACCGATTCACTGATGCTTAAGGAGCTGGGATATTTATCTTTACCTGCCCTTGGATATTAGTATTCCTGATTACTTGGCTTCAGACTCAGACCAGAACGTACACTCTTCTTCTCCTCACTACCCCATTCATTGCCCTTCAGACTTAGACTGGTGCTTAAACCTTTGACTCACCCATTCTCAGGCCTTCAGGTTTAGACTGGAACTACAGCTTTCTGGGGATTCCTGCTTGCAAATGGCAGATTGTGGGAGTTAGTCTTCATAATTACAGAAGTCTCATAATAAATCCTTTTGAATATACCTTTATCCTATGGGTCTGTTCTTCTAAGAAATCCTGACCAATACAGAAAATCAAATGAAATTAAATGACATACATAGAGAGTTTTGTGAATTATTTTATGCAACCGCTGAGGTAGAGATTATGTGGTACAATCATATCACTAATACCCTTATTATATGTTTCATTTTGTCATTGTTCTGAGGATGGACATTGTAAGAAGATAAAGATAACTTGGAAAACTTTAATCAATATTTTGTTTTGTTTTTTAAAGATGGAAAACCAAACAGAATATTTAAATATTCAATAATATAGTTCAATCATAGTTTAAGACATACTTGTAACAAATATGAGGTAGAAAATGCAGTGACATTGGTGGATATAATGTTTTTCAGGTAGGTATATTATGTCCATTATGATGAAGGCAGTATCCTAGGATTTTGAAGGGTTGTTTCTTCATTTTGGCTTAAGCTAGTGAGAGGAAAAGAGTTTTTAAAGTAATAGGTTAAGAGAATTCCTGTATGATTTTGTGGTAGACCACAGTAAAGACACTCACCCATTCAGAGAAGTTTGTTGGGCATTCTACATCATCTTCCTGTGTCTGACACATTACTTACCCACCAAACATTCCAGGAACTCATAGAAACACTGTTCTGGTTAAATTTCCCTTTTCTACTTTTGGCAGATTTTCTTTTTTCTGCTCTTGTCATAGTTCATTGATCAGTAGATTGAGCTGAAGACACTCCTAATTTGCAAACAGGTATGTAAAATCAGAATTTGCAAATCGAGCCTTCATAAAATATTTTGGTGTAGGTGATCCATAATAAAATGAAAAACACAGAAATCTAAGTGACATGGCTATGCTGGTTCAGATTGAGTAGTTGGGTATGTTGCAGATGTTGCAGATTTGGGTGTTGAGGTAGTGTCTCTAAACCTTAAAACATACACAAGAGGACAACAGACTCCTGCTTTCATAGAAGTGTTGAACCTAAACTGCCACACTATTTTAAGTCACAAAGTTATTGCAGTGATAGAAGTCCTCAAAACTTGGGTCAATCTGCAAGAGACTATTATTTCCCAGCTAAATGTGTGTTTGGATTTATTTGCAATGTCAGGTCGGAAGTAAATATCAGTCATTTTAACAGTGTAACACTCCCTGGATAGAATACTCTTACATCCCTCACAAGTCATTTTCCAGGGCTAACAAGATAAACTAGTGAGGAATAAAATATTGGTAGATTATAGAAAATCATAAGAGTGATTTCATTTCTTTCATTGACATGATATGTTAGTATCATGAATGGAGAGATACCACAGTTAACTTTTTCATTGAAAAGAGAGGCCTCAGTAATTTCACCTCAGGATGGTCAAATACATCCATATGAAGTAGAAGTGATCCAAAACTACTAAAATCAGAGATATCAGATTGCGGAAATATAGTTAGGATACCAGCTAAGCAAGCCAGCAAATATTTGTCAAAAAGGTCTGTAAGTTTTTTTCCCCCATAGGCAAAACAACATCAAAATATATAAATCCTTTAGACTATTGTTTTTATTAAATATCTTCTAAGATAAATATTGTCACACCCAAAATTAAAATTTAATATTGTTCAAAGCTCCTTTTAACATTTTTTAATTTTAATTTTTTTAATTTTATTTCAATAGTTTTAGGGGGTATAAAGGATTTGGAGTTGCATGGATGCATTGTGGTGAAGAAGTCTGGGCTTTAAGTATGCCCTCTTCCCTCACCTGTGCACGTTGTATATGATTGGTAGTTTTTCATTCCTACCTCCCACACTGAAGTCTGAGTTTTCAATGTCCACTGTGCCATTCTATATGCAGTTTCTTAGTTTAGTTCCCACTTATAAGTGAGAATATGTGGTGTTTGCTTTTCCATTCTTGTGTTACTTCACTTAGAATGATGGTTTTCAATTCCATCCAAGTTGCAGCAAAATATATTATTTCACTCATTTTCATAGCTGAATTACTATATATTTGAAAGTTTTACATATACATAGAACATCTCTCTCTCTCTCTGTCTCTCTCTCTCTCTCTCTCTCTCTCTCTCTCCATATATATGCATAAAACATTACTCTATATATGTTTATCATATATGGCTTATATTATTTTGAGTAATGTTCCTTCTATGACTATTTTGTTGATGTCTTTTATCATGAAGGGATGGTGGCTTTTATTGAATGCTTTTTCTGCATCTGTTGAAATGATCATATGATTTGTGGTTTTTATTCTGTTTATGTGGTGGACCATGTTTATTGATGTGTATGTTGCACCATCCTTGCATTCCTGGGATTGAAAATCATTTGAACTCAGTGGATTCTTTTGTTTTTTTTCAGTTTTTCTTTTAAAAAAAACATTTTAAAGATGTGAGGTACAATTCAGGCTTAGCGATGCTTTATATTTCTTAGAAAAATCTGAATTACTTATTGCTTTACTCACTGCTCAACTATATGCTTACAAAATTTTTTTTGCAGAAATCCTAGTAGAATATTTGTGACAAATCAAGTAGACAGGAAGTGGTTTTTATATAATGATAAGCACAACTACAAAAGAGAACACATAAAAGATATGTTCGGTGTTTATTTGGACGTCATCTAACTATTTAGCATATAAATAGCAATATGGAAATTACTTCAGTATATAGAACTACTTTATT
The DNA here is from genome assembly GCA_963574415.1 of Tarsius wallacei. NCBI lineage: Eukaryota > Metazoa > Chordata > Mammalia > Primates > Tarsiidae > Tarsius > Tarsius wallacei. Next base: position 25,087 of record CAUYQG010090137.1, read on the forward strand.
TCATTTTATATTTTTTACTTATTTGTAACATTATTACAAAGATGTGATGTATCACCAAGATAGTGTTTTATGCATAATGGCAATCATAAAAATTACAAATGATCACATAATGCATATCGACTGTTTTTGACTGTCAGACATTAATTATTGCCCATTAATATATTTATATAAATTTCAAATTTTATGGAAAATTACACAAATTGCCAATCAGTCTATAAATAATAAAAATAGCATAAAATATACATTTAGAAAATATTGAATTGTGATCTTTTTTTTTTTTTTTTTGAGTCGGAGTCTCACTCTGTTGCCCAGACTGGAGTGCAGTGGCCGCTCCCGGCCACCGCAGCCTCGACTCACTGGGCTCCGGGGATCCTTCTGCCTCAGCCTTCTGAGTTGCTGGAACTACAGGCGCACGCTACCATGCCCGGCTGATTTTTTGATTTATTGTAGAGATGAGGTCTTGCCAAGTTGCCCAGGCGGGTCTCGAACCCATGGGCTCAGGCAATCCACTCACCTCAGCCTCCCAAAGGCGCGGGATTACAGGCTGAGCCACCAAGCCCGGCTGAATTGTGATCATTTAAATGAAAAGTATTACAGTATTCCACTCTCAAATTTTTATAATACTCCAAAGAAATTCTTTTGTAATTGGACACATGCCATGATAGAAGTCAGAGAAATCTGTACTTTGTTTTATATAACAAATGTTTTCACATCCCTCATTACTACAGAAAAGAGAGATAATATTTGAACCAGAAGCACCTCTAGTTTGAAGAGACATCATTTAAATTATTTTATTTTAAATTGCATTAATTTTCTAAAATACTTGACATTTTTAATCTAGATGCAGCTTTTATGTTTTCCAAATTTAAAAGATTTGTAGACGTTTTACACTATTGCCAAGTGTCTACACTGCCAGCCAGAGAGAACAAAAACAATCTAGCAAGCAATGACAAATTTATCCAACAAGGTTGATTTATGCTATTTTTATTTTTTATTTTATTTTATTTTTTTGAGTTGGAGTCTCACTCTGTCACCCAGACTGGAGTGCAGTGGCCGCTCCCGGCCACCGCAGCCTCGACCTGCTGGGCTCCGGAGATCCTTCCGCCTCAGCCTTCCAAGTTGCTGGAACTACAGGCGCGCGCTACCACGCCCGGCTAATTTTTTGA